>NW_012194660.1:1552707-1606915 GCF_000504015.1 Erythranthe guttata
ATGCATGAATCGGAAGATCGGTTTAACAATTATAACTGTGGTAGAAGAGCCTTTTTTGTGTTATCATGATAGGAATATAGTGAACCTCTTAGGTAACCATTATTGAGATTTGTGCTTAATGCTTTGTTCTTGATTAAACTGCGTAGGAATACAGTGATTTAGTCTTGAATAATAGAATCGTAATACACGCAAAAGCGAGTTATGATTAAATTAGCATCTCAGGTTAGTAATCCGAATTATTTACTTGCATAATTGAGGAAAATGGGGGAAGATTAATCTCTTTGGGGAAGATAAAATCCTAGGCTCGTTTACTTTGATAATTTTCGTGTTTAATTGCTTCCGTGTTTTATATATTGTTTAAATTGCTTTAATTGTTTTACTTTAATTTAGAATAAATATTCATCTTTTGACTGAGTAGGGTGGGTTTGAGCATAAATGTAGAATTAGCGTTTAGGATTAGATATATTATATATTTTTTGTGGGATAGATATTTGGATATATATATATATATATATATATATATATATATATATATATATATATATATATATTCATCAGCGATGAAATATAATAGATCGATGCACTTTACGACCCATTTTATACATATCGCGACAAAACTAAATGTAGGCATGCATGATTTATGCATACAAAAATGGAATAATATATATAAAAACTAGTTTAATCCAGCATCCATCACTTTATTAATGAGGGAATCGCCTTCGGTAACTAAGACGACGACTGCTTTTTCATGTATTTCTTCGTTATTCTAAAAGCTCACGTTTTGTATGGCGCAGCCGTATATTAATATATATACACTCTTGAGACCACCACCATTTGTACTTGACACTGTTTAAATATACTTCTTAATTTCTTGCTTCTGTCCTTGATCAATTATTTTAAATTAATTGCTTCTCAATTAATATATATTGATCTTTCATAAAATAATTTGCACTATCTAAAAGTGATTAATTAGGGACCACTAAAAGTGATTAGGGACCACAAACACACTTGTAGTAATTAATGATATTATAAGTCAATATTAATTCAGATATTAATATACAGCGCATTTGTATACAATTATGAATACATATTTTGAACTTATATCTCAGTAAACCTAGCTTTCCACCATATAGAGAATCTACTTAGTTACCTGTTTAATCATTAATTAGCTTTAAACTTGAAATTTGATTCTTGTGGTTGTGGTTTTATTTCACTACAAGAAAAAATGGCTTCGCCGACGGAAATTTCGGTCAGTATTCTAACAAAATCCGTCGCTAAATCAGATCCATCGACAGAAACAATCAGTCGGTAAAAATCCCGATGCTAAATTGAGAAGCAGCGAATATACGTATGCATGCAAGCTTCTGGAAATTATATATCCAGACTTTAATTTAATTTATCTGTCGGCAAATAATTCAAATATAATAAAGTAAATCTTACTCCTAAATTATATATAATTATAATTTATATATATGTATGCATGTATCATACATCAATAAATATATATATAGGTCCAAGTAGTATGTATTAATTAATAGTGGGTGGGTTGTAGCTCTAGTTATCCTCCAATAATGAGAAATCACTGTTGCTTGTTAATATCCAATGTGAACCCTTTTTAATTCCACATAAGACAAAATAGAATAATGCTAGAAAAGGATGTTTCAAAGTTAAGGCAAAAGGAGAATTTAGGCAGAGATCCAATTTCTACACGTACCCTCACTTTTTACCTAATTTCATATTAGTTTACTATTATATATACTAGAATTTTGTCCCTGCGATGCACGGGGTATTATTTCAAAAGTGAAAAAAAATCAATTTAATACATAATAAGAAAATATAATACACTAACATAGTGAAATTTAATAATATAGTATTATTCATATTTTATATAACATTAGTTTTTAAAATATTACATATTAAGATTTATAATCCAACTATATATATTAAGATTTATCACATTGAATTCTATCTTCAGTGATGAAAAATAGGTGATTGATAATTGTTGAAAATTATAGTTAGAAAATTAGTAGAGAAAAAATATTAAAAATAAATAATTACAGAATTATCATTAGGGTGGGATTCTTCACATTTAATTTCAATTTTGATAATTTTTTAAAATTATAGTTAGAAATTAGTAAAGAAAAAAAATATTAAAAATAAATAATTACAGAAATATCATTAGGGTTTTTTAGGGTTGTCCAACGTTTCTTTCTTTTATATATAAGATAAGATATAAGATATATATATATAATATTAGGTTAATTAGTATTTGTTAACTACGTACATATCGACTAATTAGCTTAATCCACCTGGTCTAATTGAAACTAAAAAGCTGATGCGTCCAAAAATGGCACAAAAGTCTTCCCGTGCGCCGCTTAACTTCGCCACTTGCCTTAATCCGACTCACTAAACTTTCCATCTTTTATAGTATTTATAAATAATTAATCTTAATTAATAAACTCCAGAACCCTAAAAAGGGAAATTAATGAAGAAACAAACATATTTGGCTCATGCACAAAAAAAAAAGCCTCAAGAACAAATTGCACCAATCCTAGTGATTATTGCTTCTTCTGCATCATGAAGGAGCAAGATTCTTCGATCAGAAAAAAAACTCCATCAAAGAGTATGGGTAAACAGCATAACCCCCCGTGTTAAGAAAAACCTGCACCAAATCCCCATATATTTTTTTTTCTTGCGTAAAACTTCCTTGTGTTTCATTTTACTTTGCACGAAATTCCATTTTCCGTTAAAAGTTAACGTTGTTAACTAGAGAGGGTATTTTATGCAATTTTTCATAACCGAGGGGGATTTAGTCCATATTTTTTACAATACAAGGGGATTTATGCAAAATTAATTTATTTTTTTAAATTTCATATTATTTTCTTAAATTAAATCCAACACATTTATTTAGTTGCAATATGAAAAATAGAAATTTAATAGGTGATGTGAATGTTTTTAAGAAAAACACAATGTTTATATGATATAATTTACTAATGTATTTATTTTTTTTGATTTTTTAAAATATATAATTATTTTATTAGAATTATTATATATTTTATAATTTATTTTGGATTAATTGTATGTGAAAAGAACATAAAGTTTGAGAATTCATTCCAATCTCCATCTCGAATATTATTTATTTAGTTTTTATATTTTAAATTAATAGATGTATTCGAACTTAATTTAAGAAAATAATTTGAATTTTAAATGAATAAATTTATTTTGCATAGACCCCCCTGTGCTGCAAAACCATGGACCAAATCCCCCTATGTTACAAAAAACTTGCATAAAATGTCTTCTATAGTTAACGGTGTTAACTATTAACGGAAATGGGAATTTCGTGCAAGAAAAAATGAAACACAGGGGGATTTTACATAATAAAAAGAGCACAGGGGGATTTGGTGCAGGTTTATCATAACACATGGGGATTTTATGTTGTTTACCCCAAAGAGTATCTAAAAGGAATATCCTCTCTCGACGACGATGAACTCATCCTCGTCGTCAGCGTGATGTGGAAAATCACAATGACTCGACCCAACGACAAAGATCTACCCTCTCTCGGAATATTTCAATGCATGGCGAATTTGATCATCAAATCCATCCATAACAAAGAATGGATGCCCAAGAATCAAAAGATTTACATCCCTTATTATGCAGCTCATATAATAGGCTCATACGCTATGAACAAAGCCCATTTCACTGCACGTACTAGCCCTTGAATCGGGCATTGTACCTCCATTAATGGAGCTCTTGAGGGGAAAAATGAGTTGGGTGGAGCAAAGGGTTGCTGCTAGAGCACTTGAACACCTGGCGAGCGAGCTACGAAGAAACCTTCGAAGCGGTTGCGGTTTTCCATTATTAGGAATACGTGTAGGATCCCATACACCAATTCATGGAAATATTCAAGTATTTTAGAGTATTCAGAGGGATTGGGAAAGGTGGAAGTGCGAAACTTGACCTCAGTATGTTTTTCCATGATGCAAGAATCAAATACAAGCATATCTGCAGATATAAAACATTTACCAAGATAATTGTTTTTGTACACAATTTTTATTCGTTTACCACTAATATGACCTAATCTTGTATCACATCCCCAACCCCAACTCATCGGATTTTAACTCACTCTCTCGTTTTCCACACTCAAAAGTGGATCTTACTATCTCACAGAAGAGCTGAGATCTACAACTCGAAATAGAGTCAAATTTGTATGTATATTACCCTCTCTCTTACTGAATGATATACTATATAGATGAAAAAAGTAAGATTGTCTCCAAAGTAGAGAGCAGAAGTAGAACAACCATCCTCATAATCAAACGGGCATGTCGCCCGAAGATGCCAAGGAGAATTCAATGCGGTGGTACAACAAAAAGAGATAGAATATCAATTTTTACGTTTGGGAAAGAGACGGTGTTGAAATACATCTAATGAATGGTCCAGATGAAAGAGTTGAGAGTCAACGATCATAAAGGGATCTCAGGTCATCAAGTAGACTTTGTGTTACTTGGGCCGTCTGTACTGGACCACCTCAAATGGAGATCGGTTTAATTGACTGAATTCTTGATTAAATCGGTTTGAACTCAAAATCCAACGTAACGAAAATATAGTTTTTTGAGGATTCAGTTACAATAAGAAAGAGTGTACATATAGAAAATCATAAATAGACAAAAACTACAAGGATCCTCGTATTGAAGGCCTGAACAGTGGAAAATTATTCGTTACAAACTCCCAGGTTAATTAGTTATCACAAGAATATAATTAATAAGGATCGTGTCTTAATTATAATGCCAAGTTTCAAAATCAGGTGTACTATAAACGAATAAACTATATATTAATATACTCTTGAGACCACCATCATTTGTACTTGACACTGTTTAAATATACTTCTTTGTTTCTTGCTTATGTCCTTAAATTATTTAATTAATTGCATACTATTGATCGATCATAAAATGAGTTGCATGCATTATCTAAAAGTGATTAGGGACCACAAACACACCTCTAATAATTTTATTAATTAATTTATAAGCCAATATAATATTCAGATATTAATTAATTAATTAATCATGTGCTTTTCTGAAATAATAATATGTCTAGTAAAGAGCATTTGCAACCAAGATGTTTCTGTTAATCTGATACACTTTCTCAAGAAATTATCTGATCAGTAAACCTAGATTTTCTAACATAATTGGAGAACCTAATTAATTACCTGCTTAATTATTAGTGTTTATAAATTTGAAATTTGTTTATTTGACAAGTGTCCCGCAAGGGATGACCTAGCGGTTGGAGCAAGCGATGGGTCTGTTTCAATTGACCAAAGTTCGAATCTCCTTGCCAACGGTCGCTAGGTCGAGTTTGTCACACACATGGTTAACCTAGTGTGGTTTACATCTATGGTTTGCAAGCTATTATACGACCAGAGATCAGAGTGTAGGTTTATCCAGTGCCACTAATATGACTAGAAAAATAGCTTTTTTATTACGAATTTTTTTTTGCTACGATAAAAAGCCGTAACAAAAGCTACCTTTCACTACGGAACAATCTTGGAGTCGTAGTAAATTTTAGGATTTACCGTAACAAAGGTTTTGTCACGCCCAAATATGCATGCTACGGTGCAAATTCGTAACAAATGCATAGCAAAAGCCTTTTGCTACGGTTAGTCGTAGTAGTAAAAAACCAAATTTGTATTAGTGTGCATATGCATATATGATTCGCTACTAGTTCCTTCGTTAAAAAAAATTAAAAATAATAATTGGTCCAAAAAGCTGGATTAATTAATTAATAGTGGATTGTAGCTCTAGACTCTAGTTATCCTCCAATAATGAGAAATTACTGTTCCTTTTTTTCACATAAGACAAAATAGTTTGTATTTACGAAACAAAACAGACATGAAAAAGAACAAGTTTAGATATTGTCCTAGAAAAGGATGTTTTAAAGTTGAGGTAACAGGAGAATTTAGGCAGATATCCAACTTCCACACCCTAACTTTTAACCTAATTTCATATTATTTTAATATTTTTTTTAATTAATTTGGTCTAATTAATCCACCTGGTCTAATTGAAACTAATTAAAAAAGCTGATGCATGCATCCTCAAACTGCTAAAAATGGCACAAAAGTCTTCCCATGCGCCGCTTAATCTCTCCACTTTGCCCTAATTAATCCCACTCACTAAGATTTCCATTAATTCTTAATTATAAACTCCAAACCCTAAAAGCTGAAAGAGAAGTGATTAAAAAAAATGCCTCGAGAGCAAATTAATTGCACCAACCAATCTAGTAGTAACTGCTTCTTCTGCATCATGAAGGAGCGAGACTCGTCGATCGGGAAAACGTCGATCAAAGAGTATCTAAAAGGAATATCCTCTCTCGACGACGACGATGACGATGACCTCATCCTCGTCGTCAGCGAGCTGTGGAAAATCGCAATGACTCGACCGGACGACGAGGATCTCCCCTCCCTCGGAATATTCCAATGCATGGCGGATTTGATCGGCAAATCGATTCACGACAAAGAATGGCTGATCAAGAATCAAAACATCTACATCCCTTATTACGCGGCTCATATAATCGGCTCTTACACTATGAACGAAGCCCGTTTCGCTGCATTAGCGGTCGAATCGGGCGTCGTACCTCCACTAATGGAGCTCTTGAGAGGGGAAATGAGTTGGGTGGAGCAAAGGGTTGCCGTTAGAGCGCTCGGCCACCTGGCGAGCTACGAAGAAACCTTCGAAGCGGTCGCGGTTTTCGAGGAAGAAGTGGTGGAACTCGCCATGCGTCTGGCTTCGTCTTGTTTGGAGGATGTTTACAACGTGTTCGTTGGAATGCCGAAGAGAAAGAGGGTGGACTATCACTGTAATTTGCTTACGCGCGGCGTTGGAGGGGCGGAGAAGGAGAATCGAAAGGCGGAGGAGTGGGCCCGCCAACTTCAATGTTGGAGTGTACATCTTCTCAACTGTTTTGCTGTTAAAGAGAGATCTCTAGGTCTAATATGCAAGAGTCAAGATTTCCTTAAAGACTTGTCCGAAATGTGGGGTGGAGTATTGGTGAACCACACATCGACCGGAGGAATCGAGCTTCTTCGAATTCTTTGCTACGCCAAAATTGGACGAGCGAACGTCTCGAAATCCAAACACGTGATTGAGAATCTATGCAGGATTTCGAGATCTTCCGACGATTTGCAATACATGGGAATCGATTGTCTTTTGTTGCTCCTCAAAGATCCAGATACGAGGTACGAGGTTATCGAAGTTGCCACCTCATACCTAGTCGATTTAATCGAGCTCAAGAATATCGGAAATAGAAAAAACGTCGGTGAAGCAATCACGAGGGCGCTCGTGTGCGATTATAATTACCAAAACTCGAAAAAAATCAAGAATCTTGATCATGTAGTTCAAAGAGGGCTTCAAGAAACATGGGGTTTGAAGATAGAGAGGAGGAGGAGAGAGAAAGTCATGACAAGTGAGAAGCTCATGGGCAAAAGGGTCATTTCCAAACTCGTAAAGCAACAAGCGAACCGAAAGTTTTCAGCCGGAGAAATCGAAGAAGCGGCGGCAAAGTACACCGAGTGTTTGGAAATATGCCCACTGAGGTATAGAACTGAAAGAGCTGCAATGTACAGCAACCGGGCGCGTTGCCATTTGTTGCTAAACGATCCCGATCGCGCAATTAGCGACGCAACGAGGGCGCTTTGTCTTTCTTGCCCTCCGAATTCGCATGCGAACAGCCTGTGGATAAGATCACAGGCATATGATATTAAAGAAATGGCTAAAGAAAGCTTAATGGATTGCTTAATGTTTCTTAATGTTTGTACGAAATCGAAATCGACAGCGGATAGTTTTCGTGTGAGGATTCCTTACTATGCAGTTCGTATGATCGGCAAGCAGATGGAATCTACGTGGATCTTCCGAGATGCTCGTCTCAAGGCGAAAGAATCGACCGAAATTAATGGTAAATGGCGCGAAAAATCCGGTAAGTACTAATTATAAGTTCAATAATTTTCTTCATTAACTAGAGATCTAGAGAGATATATATATATATATATACATATATATATATATATATATATATATATATTATATATATATATATATATATATATATATATACATATATATATATATATATATATGATGATATTAATCTTGAACTTTACAGGGCTATCTACAATTATAGAAGAACCTTTTGCTAAGCAGCTGGAAAGGGCTAACAATTTGTGGTAGGTTAATTATTCAGGTGATTAATTAATAATTATTCAATGAAACTTTTGTGGTATGTAGCTTGGTAATTAATAATTTAGTTTTGCTTTTTTTTTTTAGAGTTGTAATAATTGGTTTATATGTATTGTTAAATCATGATTAATATCAACTATATTAGGAGTTAATATTTAGCACCAACAATTTGCCATTTAGGGTTTAATTTCGAATTGTGTTGAGCTGAACGCATGTTTGTTAAAATTTATTTCAATTTTTACTGAGCTTTTAAAGTTGTGTGTGATTTCGGTTTGATAAGCAATCGAGTTGAGGTCGAACGATATTTTTACCCGCAATCTTAAATAATCGAGTGTCAAAAAACTTGTTTTGCCCTAGTAAACAAATTAATTATTATGATATTTTCAATAACAAATGGTACAAGTAAACGAATAATATTTCATAATCTTGGAACCTTGATGAACCTTGGATGCTATTATAGTTGAACCTCTATAAATTAATATAGTCGGGTCTAATTAAAGAAATTTTATTAATTCAGTAGATTATTAAATTGTCGAGTTAATAATTTAACACGTTTTCACCAAGTTGGAACCGAGAGAAACTATTATTTAAGTGAGATTATTAATTTATTAAGGTTCTGCTCTATAGTTTTGATTGAATTTTGAGAATCCAGATCAACAAACTAGAATGAAATGTTTTAAATATTAACATATGATAATTTTGGGTATGGATTAATGATTTTATATTTCGAACTTTCTGCTAGTGAATTATGATGGTGGTGAGGACCACATTTCCACATTCAATTTAAAAGACTTAGATAACAATAATGTGTACCTTCCATTATCTGCTTTTTTTTTATTATTCTTTTTTTTTTTAAATCTAGTGCTTAATAAATTAATTAATACACATTCCCACTTCCACAAAAAAAAATATTTAATAAATAAAAAAAGAAAAAAAAAAGGCAGTGGATGGATGTTATAAAATACTTCATTGATTTTGTGTTGCATTAGTGAATTATTTTGGTGTTATTTGTTACTCTTGTATTTTTATTTGAGTCTGTAAAATGGTACTTTTATTTTTTAACGTACTAGCAATTTTTCCCGTGTGATGCATGGAATAGTATTTTAAAAGTAAAAATAATGAATAGTTTAATACATAATAATAAGAGTTATAATAAAATTTATTAATGATATCGGTAACAACATCAATATATACAAATTTAATAATACAAACTCATTTCCAAAAAATATAGAAAATTTAAGTAATATGAAATAGATCATTAAATATAATGAAGTAAAGAATAATTAGAGAAAATAGGTTGAAAATAAGAGATAAAAATAATAATAACAATTACGAAGATATAGATATAGTGATTTATGATTGTGCTAGTCGAAGTTTGGTATGAAAGTAATTATAAAAAATTAAGTACCTGCAAAATAGGAATTTATTTTTTTACAAATATAATATTAAGGTTTCTTACGTTCGTTTCTTTCCTTTATATATAAAGATAAGAATCAATAGATTGCTTACCTGTATTTGATTACATCGAATTAGATTAGATTGGATTAATTTTTTACTGGTTAACTAATTGATTAGTTAATAATGATTATTAGTGAGAACTTCCTCACTCATTGCGTATAATGAGAATGAAATTTTTCAATGACAGCATCGCTAATTTTTTGGATAATTAACTCCAACTTTGAGAAGAATTTCTCTAGTGACAATTAATTGGATTTAGTGAAATTAATACTAATAGTGATATATAAAGCATATAAAATTGTTTGGGGGCTCCGATTTTTTTCTAAAAACCGGGGCTCTAGGCGATCTCTCTCGCCTACCCTTAGACAGGGGCGGATCTAGGGGGTGGCCAAGTATGCCATGGACCACCCCAAGAAACGAAAATAAATTTGCTTTAGTGGCAAAGATCTCCAAACTGCTAGATGAGGTCATGGGTGTTTGACTCCATTATGTTACAAAAAAGTATTGTTTAATTTTTTGTCCAAATTTCTTTTGAGCCCCTCTCCCATAAACACATTATATTATATCTATATTACTATTTAGTCCACCCAAAATTCAAAATATACAAAAAAAGTCCTAACTTTTTTTTAGCCCCACTCCCCAAAAACACATTATATTATATCGATATTATTATTTAGTCCACCCAAAATTCAAAATATACAAAAAAAGTCCTAATTTTTTTCTTGTTTTTTTAGCCCCTCTCCCCAAAAACACATTATATTATATCTATATTATTATTTAGTCCACCCAAAATTCAAAATATACAAAAAAATTCCCAATTTTTTTCTTCTCCTAATTTATCCAAAAAAAAAAAAAAGTTTCAATTTTTTTTCCCTTCTCCTAATTTATCCAACAAAAAAAGGTTCAAATTTTTTTTCCGGGGGCGCTGCCCCCGAACGCCCAAAAATTTAACCCCACTATACAGTAAATTCTTGGACTCGTCATAGCCGGCATACCCTGAATTTTCGTCCTGGATCCGCCACTGCCCTTAGATATTAACCATGAATCACAAACACAAATATTAAAACCCCTCCATCTTAATCACTAAACAACCCATGAAAATATATCACATTTTCCCCAATCTTTTTTAGTAGTACCTACGCACATTCAAACAAGATAAAGTTATGAGTGGCTGCGGGTTACTTCATTACTAAAAAGAAAAGGATAATAAAGTTAAGATTCAATTTGGATACATTATAAATGGTTTACTGCATTGTTGGCATGAAAAATGCTTTTAATTTTTCTTCAAGGATGGTTTACTGCATTGTGGAACAGAGCCAAATTAATATTATCAACTATCTATTCAATGAAAGTGATATATATTATGACATTTATTTTCGGATTACCCCTATATTTTTTCACAACCATAATGTCATCTGTAATTAATTAATTTAAGAGATTATTATCCATTTTTTTACCTATGAAATATCAATTAAAGATCTACTAGAATCTTAATAGGTAATGCTAATTCCACAAATAAATATTTCAAGATTAGTGTTATATATTTCTTATTAGTTATTACTATATTTATTTTTTCATATATTTTAGGGTAAATTACGCCCACACCCATGAGGTATGCTTAAATAACTTTAAGGTCCCCGTGGTATCGGTAATTACACTTACCCCCTTGAAACGTAGTTATAAACTCTAATGGGATAATGCATTGGATACGTTATTACGATAGAGTTCTAACGGACTATTGGTTTCAGGAAGTGGTGGAGACAACAAAGAGTTATGGGTGATTTAAGAAATATTGGGGGAGCCATGTCACCCCATAACTCTCCATAACTCTATGTTATCTCCACCACTAGCTAAAAGTAATAGTCCATTAGAACCCTATCAGAATAATGTATCCAATGCATTATCCCGTTAGAGTTTCTAACTACGTTTCAAGGGGGTGAGTGTAATTATCGATACTATAGGGACCTTAAAATTATTAAAGCATACCTCAGGGATGTGGGTGTAATTTACCCTATATTTTAATAAGTATTTTATTCTCTTTTGGAATGCTAGCTCTAGCAAAATAATTACTAGTATCACTTACAAGCCAAGAGACACAATTTATGATCATTTTGTTCCAAAATGTGTGATGCTTGGTCCTCCTGTAAGAGATTATCTGTGTTAAAATCCATCTAATAAATTCTAATTTCCAGCAGATTTTATTATTTGTAATTTGTCAAAAGTACCCCTATCAATATATAGTAAAATAAATCCTCAAAATCAAATCCCCTATTTTTCTCCTCATTTTCGTTTGACCTAACAATTACCAAATCCACCCATTACTGCAAATCCGAAAATTAGAATTGCAAATCTTTGGATATCGATTTGTTCACCCTTTCTTCAATACCAAAATCTCTCCACAAATTGTGAAGCTTCCATAGGTTAGGTTGTCTGAGCGTTTGCAATTCACAAGGTCGTTTGCAGTTTCTTTTGCTGAACCAGTTTGCCTTCGTTCCGTTTGCTGTTTCCCAATTGTATGTTGTTCCACTAGGCCAAAACACAGTTCTGGCGACGTTAAAATTTGCGACTAAATCATAATCGTCGCACAGTTGCGACGATTCCTACTGCATTAGTCGCAACAGTTTAAATCCCGCTTTTGACTCAAAACCTTTGCGGCGTAACTGGAATATCGTCGCTGTTTTTGCGTCGAATCTTTTAGTAAACGTCGCAACGAGAAAAAAAAATTATTTCCACATATTTTTGAGACGAAAAAGCGACAAACGTCGCGCAAAGTAATTTTTTTTTATTTTTAAATTATATTATAGCGACGAAATACGAAGAATCGTCGCAATAAGTTTAAAAAAAATATTTTTTTCTTCAATCACTGCGACGAAATGTACGTCGTCGCAATTACAATAATTTTCATTTTATTTATTATGTTATTCAGCGACGAATTGTGACTAAACGTCGCAACAAAATTGCATTTATTTTTTTTCCGTTGCGTCGATTTCAGAAAACGTCGCATTTAGAATAAATTATTTTCCTTTTATTATTTTTAATAAATATTGCGACGAATATGTATCTGAAACGTCGCAAGAATTTTCTCTTTCCCAAATTTTCGAGCCCAGGTTGCTACGAATACATAAACGTCGCAATGGAATTAATTTTTTTATTATTTGTTGGCGACGATTGTTATGGAATCGACGCAATGAATTAATTTAAATTTAATTTTATTTAATTTTCGCGTCGATTTTGGTTAATTCGTCGCATAAGAGAATGGGATAAAAACCTAATTCGTTTCAGCCAACTCTCCATTCTCTCTCTCTCTATTCTCTCTCTCTCTCTCTCTCTCTCTCTCTCTCTCCGACTCTACCGTCGCCGGTGGCGGCGTCGTTCTGCCGCCGCCATTCCACCATCACCGGCCACCAAACTGCCCTAATTTCAATTTGTAATCTACACCATCAAACTCCCCCCGTTCTTTTTCTCTCTCTCCCCCCCCCCATCTTTTTCTCACTCTCTCTCTCTCTACTGTTAGGGATCTGTTCCGGTGTCCCTCTGCCGTTGCCTTGCTGCCGTTGCCTTGCCGCCGCCTCGTCGCCACATTTCCTTGCCGACCTCTCCCCTCGTAGTGAGTGCCTTTAATTTTTTGCAATAAACATGCCTTTACTCTTCACAAATTGCAAGTCATCTTATTCTTCACACGGTGGTGGCCGGCTCAGTCCGCCACCACAACGGTCTTCCGCCGCCGCTGCACCAAATTAAAATATTTACATTTTATTGTCCTTTAAGGGTTCAATAACCCGTTTGAATTTGTCCACCAATTTTGGCCCATTTTTATGTTTCTTCAAATGATTAAAAATAATTAAATATAGCTAATTATTTGCTGGAACAAAAATTTTAATTTATAGATTGTTTAAATTTTGTTTATATCCAAGTGTGGTGTAATAGTATATGGGTTGATTTAGTGTGTATGTGTTGATTTAGTGTGTATGTGTGTGCTGATTTTGGGGTGTATTTGGGGATGTATTTGCTGATTTTGAGGTGTATTTGGGGGTGTATTTGCTGATTTGGGGGTGTATTTGGGGGTGTATTTGCTTATTTTGGGGTGTATTTGGGGGTGTATTTGCTGATTTTGGGGTGTATTTGGGGGTGTATTTGTTAATTGAAGAAGCGGTCGTACGGTGAATTAAATTTGGTTTAATATTCATTCATTTTTCTTTTAGCCGTCTTGAGAACTTAATGATGACTACGCTGATCTTTTCGTTTGAATCTTTATTTGATAATGCACTTATAAAAAACTCTCTTAACTTTGTTGACTTGTTGATTGAAGGCACTCATTGCTTTGAAGAAATGAATACAGCTAATCAAGTATAGCTGGAAAGGGAAGCGCAAGTTTTGTACATTTAGACTTTCTCGAGTAAGAAATTATCCTTTCCCTCACCTTTACCCGATTTGTGTATTTTTTATGTCAGGGCAAGGTTCGAGCACAGGGCAAGGTTCGAGCACAGGGCAAGGTTCGAGCACAGATTATGATGTAGTAGTACACGTGGACTTTAACGATGCAGGTCTTCCAGTCGGGCGTGGGAGGAACCGATTGGTGCGGGCCATTGCTAGTCAAGTTACACATTGTGACCTTTTTAGTCCTTGCATTTCTTGGCCTAAGCACAAAAAAGACGGTCGGGTTGAGCAATTGTGGTTACGATTCAAGGTATTTGAAATTATTAAAAATTTAATAATAATTCTTAGTTAGTTAAATTGATTTGTTGTATATGAATTTTTTTTATTCTTGTTAGGACAAATGGAAACTTCCTGATCGAGATGCTACGAAGAAATGGTTCAATGCTACGGCCAATGCTCGTTGGAAAGATCATAGAACTAAAGTGTTGAAAAAATTTTATGATAGAGCACCAGATCTTGCCACTGCTAAGGCAAATCGTCCGGAGGGATTGATTAGTTCATCTACATGGGAGGAATTGTGTGATCAATTTTTTTCTATATCTGATTCCAGTGGTGATGGAAAGGTAAATTATATTTCTTTTGATTTTTTTTTCTAATTTGTCATGTTCAAATAAATTTAATCGAAGTTTATTAACATGTGTATATTCACAGTCCAAGTCTGATAAATGCCGAGAATCCCGAATGAAAATCCCTACCGACCACCATTGGGGTCGAACTAGTATTAGTGGGTGGTCTCATGAACATGTAAGTCTAGTCTTATATATTTTTTTGTTAAATTTTTCGTATTATATTCATGTATATTTTATATTAATTTTGTTTATAAATTTTTATTACAGCTTCAAAAATTTGGTAAAGCTCCTACCGTGGTTGATAAATATAAAAAAGGCTATATGCGTATTGACCCATTGATGCCATTCGTGGAATCCGGGTCATCCACGGAGGAGGGTGAGAGGGCAGAACCATATACTGGGATTGGAACTCCTGAACAACGTGCTATTGCGGTAAGTTTTCATCCTTAATTGTTTTGTATGTTGAATTAGTTGGTGGGTTTTTTGTTTTGGTATTGTGTGTTTGATCTATTGTTTGGTAGATATGTTAAATTGTGTTTGATCTATTGGTTGGTATATATGTTGAATTTGTTGATGTGTTTTCTATGTATTGATATTTTTTTGGTATGTCCATACAATAGATGTTATGCTGCCCAATTTTTTGTTTAATTTATGAATTTATGGTTATTTATTTGTATTTTCAGGAAGACTTGGAAAGAGTATACGAAGAGTGTATTAATGATGGAAAAGATCAAAGTACGGCCGACTCAATAGCTTGTGAAAGAGTGTTGGGTAAGACAAAAGTACTTGGGATTCAAAGCTCAACCACTAAGAAAGTTGCAAGATCAAGATTTTCTTCTGTTAGAAATGAAGAGTTGGAGACTAAAGTCGAGCTCTTAGAAGGAGAATTGCAAGAATCGCGAGATGAGGTGAGCTCACTTAAAGAATCTTTGAACTCATTACTTAATACTTTAAGACAAAAAGGAATTGTCGATCAGCCCGTCTCCAAAACTCCAATTTCGGGTACTTCAAATGACGACGAAGAACGACTCAATTCGGATTAATTTCATTTTGTAATGCTACAATATTTTTCTAAGTTTTTATGTAATTCTAGATTTGTATATGTACTGTTGACTTGGTTTTTAATTTTATGTAGACTTCGACTTTAATTTTGCTATGTAATTTAATTTAGTAGTTTAATTGTTTTAGTGAAATTAATAATTATTTACAGGTAATTTATTATATATATAAAATAATATATAATATATATATGTATATAAAACTGTACAGTAACATTTGCGACGAATATAATCATTTTCGTCGCAAATGAAATACGTCGATGTACTATGTTCCGTCGCAAATCTTGTTTTGGTAGAACTAAATCTTGCGACTAATAGTTAGCATTCGTCGCAAACATTGGCGACGAACAAAGAAATATCGAGGCAATACGTTGCGACGATATATATATTTCGTCGCCAACTAATATTATTTTATTTTTTTTAAATTTGTTTTTTGCGACGAAAACAACAAACCGTCGCAGACAGCAGCGACGATAGTGGAGATATAAACGTCGCAAAAACAAAAATCTAATTTATTTTATAAAATTGACTTTTTGCGACGAAAAGGGTTTTCGTCGCCCTAGTAGCGTCGAAATATAGAATTCGTCGCAGCCTTTGCGACGGGTTGATTGGCGACGAATCTGGACCCCAACTGCGACGAAATATAAATCGTCGCATTAGTCCTAATTTCGTCGCAAGAGTCCTAGTTTCGTCGCAAGATTTCGTCGCCTGTGGCCGGTTTTCTACTAGTGTTCGTAAACGATGGCTGATGTTTAGGGTTGCTGTTTGGAATTCGTACGATGCCCAAAACACGATTAAGTCTTGGTAAGCAATGATCATTTGTGTAAATTTTCTTTGCATGTTATGTTTTCGATTTTAACTTTTATCTTTTATTAATTTTGAATTTTGTTCCTTTTTTATTTTGTATTTTATTGTTTGTTATTTATTTCAAATATTTCGATAATAATTAAACGTTTTGTATCTACGTTTTGCCTTTGGATTTATACATTACCTCGTAATTGCATCATCAGAGAACCTCGTTATCCAGAAAAAATGGTACAAAAGCGTGAAGGCTTTAGTGAGTAACATTCTCGTATTTTCATTTCTAGTAGAAAGAAAAAGAAGATCATTTTTTTGTTGATGTGGAGACATGAAAAATTTCAGCTTAGAAGGTGCAAATGACGAAGTGAATATGGTCGCTATTTAAGTATCAGCTAGTTTCGACAATATTGCTTATGACAACCATTAGTGCAGAATGATGCACAACCATGTTTGATTTGCACACATCAAGCCTACCTTTATGTGACTTGAAGTACTTCTTTGTATTCACCTTATTTCTTTGTTACTAGATGAAATATACGTTTACTGATCGCTAGTTTATTATAACGTTAAACGCTAGGGAGTAATTTGGATTTTGAATTTGTAAAAGGGATTCTGCAATTTTAGATTATGCAATGTTGGTTTGGCAATAAGTAACATTTTTTGTTGTAATTATACTGCATATTGTAGTTTTCTGGCTATATTTACTGTAAAATGTTGTTTATTGTTTACAATTTGCAGTATGCTATTTTATGATAGCTTGCAGTTCACTGGATATATGTACAACGGGTCACAAAAAATTTTGCTATTGCATTCTGCAACATAGTTTTACAATTGCAATTACATATTTCAAATAGATACTTAATGGTTGCAAATTGATGTTTATTGTTCGCTACTTCATTTTACAACATTCTTTTACCACATTTACACATTT
Source organism: Erythranthe guttata (assembly GCF_000504015.1). Next base: position 1,570,184 of record NW_012194660.1, read on the forward strand.
TAATGTGAGTTGTTGTTTGCGTTTGACAGTTATATGTTCCCATTTGTAAAAGACAAATACTACATTGAAAATAAACAAACCAATCAATTACGAAAATATAAAACTATAGATTTGAAGTGCAAGCATCAATATAAAATCAACACATCGGTCGATTAGAAAAACCAATGTAATGTCTGAAATGAAATAAGCAAAAACATCTCTTTAAGTTATACAAATTACATCAATTCGTGCATGACTATCTATTATGCTCACAAAATTCATTACATTAATTGCGACATATTTTCGTTTATATCTTCACCATAACCGATATCCTCTTTACTTTTTGCTCACCGCAATGCGATTTAGATTCGAGAGGGCAACATAAATATCGTCATCAACTGCACTCATACCTAACAAACGAATAAATTTATGGAGAATTTTACAACAAAAAAATCATAAATTCATCTCCTCATCTCTGAACTGATTGTCCCATGTCCGATATTTAAATACAACAGCAAAATGAAAAAAAAAAAAAAGAAAAAAAAAAAAAAAACTTTACTCCCCTCATATAAAAATAATAATTGTTGTTGTATTAGCTAAAATCAATCGCATTCGTTTGTTGTTTGCTGAAATGAATTCAAATGCAAACAATTTTACAGTTAACAATAAACGAATTTGAAAATATGAATGTCAAACATAAAATTTCTTTCAACAAACAACAAATAATAACCAACAATCAAACACATTAAACAAACAGCCAACAAATACAAAATACAAGTATAACTTGTTAATTTTTTAAAATTCTTCTTCTACCACTCTCTCATCGGAGACAGGGCGACCTTAAAGAACGACGACAACGGAGGACAAACGACTTGCAACGGTGCAGTGGGTAGCACCATCAGCAGTGAAGTTTGCAGCGCACGTATCGGAGAAGCGTGCACAGTGGCCAACCGATTAGAGAGACTCGTCGAAGACAGGCGCTGTTAAAGAACGACGACAATGGAGGACAAACGACTTGCAACGGTGCAGTGGGTAGCATTATCAACAGCAAAGTTTGCAGCGCGCACATCGGAGGTGCGTGTACAGTGGCCAGTCGATTAGAGAGAGAGAGAGAGAGAGAGAGAGAGAGAGAGAGAGAGAGAGAGAGGTGTAATCACGTCGTTGGGTAGAGGGGTTTGTTTTCCATATAAAGCGATTTATAATTTGAGGTTATTTATGTCTATATACTTTTAATTTTATTTGATTTCTATTATTTTTTTTTTAGTTAAATGACCTACAAATATATTCATCTAATAACTTGGATCTCTACCTATATAAGTTTGGAAGAAGGGGTGTCTATACAATTCCCCCCTAAAATAACAGGTGCAAACTGGGAATATTTACTAAATTTGACACCATAAAAATTGACGTGTAAAAAGATTCATAGTCTTTTTGTAGTTATCAAAATATGAGAATTTTTTTTTTTTCGTAATTTGACACCACCGAACGGTACCGTAATTTACCATTGAAATTTGTGCAACATGGAGTGATGAATTAGGTTGGGCCTATTATCGGACCAATTCTCACCAAAGCCTTGAACCCGTTTTTCTAATCGGGTCGAATTTTCTATTCATATCATCAATATGCACTGCACTGGAATAAACACTTCCTTTTCTTGAATTCACCGTCACAATAGCGAAGATCTATGGTGATAACAAATTTTAATGGAGCAGGAGTGGGCTTTGGTAACTCTTTTATTTCTAATTCAACACAATTTTCTTTTAATTTTTTAAATTTTTTATATCTGGGTTTTCTTTCCTGATAATTTTATGGGTTTTTTTTTTTTTTTTGTTCCTTTGAAATTGAATTATGAATTGGGTTTTTTAAGGTTTCGGAGTTGGCTGTGGTTTTGGAGTTGGATGGGGCTTCGGAGGTAACTTCACTATGATTCTTTCTTTTTTTTATTTTTATTTTCTGTACAATTTTTGTAAGCACAAAAATTAAAAATAAATAAAATTATGTTAATTGTCATTTCAAATTGTATTTAGCTAATTGAAGTGCAATTGCAGTCATCCTTCATCGTATTTATCAAATTGCAAATGTCGTCGATTCCGTCGAACGATAAAATATTTGTACTTAAAGTGAGAACCTCTGAATTTCAGAGTTTTTTGTAGCTGCAATGACAAATTATGTGTGTTTCTCACTTCAAAGACTGAAAATAAATAAGAAAAATCGTAAGTCTGCGTTTTGTCGTACTTCTTCTAGATTCAAATGATCAACGGTCAACATCAAGTAGTCGATGAATTGGTTTGCCGACTTACTAAGAATCGACTTGTGTTATCTCGATAGAAAGACTAGAATGATCCTTCTCACAGAATCGACTCGTTCCTGTTTTGAATCTATTAATGGGAATATTAAAACGTGTCGAATTAGTTTAGCGTCTAAAACTGTGAAGCCTACTATGCTCTCTTATCGTTTTTACACGAGATTTTTTAGCTGTCAACAATTTCGTTTTTGTATTGGTTATAATTGCTCGATGATTTTTTTCTTTTTTCATTTTTCTAAGCAATTTTCTTTTTTTTGTAACATATGGCAATCGTTTTCGTCCAGGTATGCCCCTGAACATCTTTGGACTTGGTGCAGGTAAAATCTCGAGAAAACCGAAAACCGCTTTTTTTTTTTTGGTAAACTACACCACCTTTGATTCGACTAATCTTTTACGCTAACGCAGTTTTTATTTTATTTTATTTTTCGTCAATGTGAAGGTGGGGGTTGTGGTGTTGGTTTAGGGCTAGGATGGGGATTTGGCTCAGCATACGGAAGTCAGTATCACGGTTCTGGAGCAACTTTCCAAGGTGTTGAATTCGCGAGTAAATCTAATGTAGAAAAAGATTCGACAAACTTGTTGAAAAACACGCAGAAAGCTAATGCTTCTAACTGAATTTCAATATTGATCGTACTTTGTCGAGTGATGAAAAATGGTTAAAGAAATACAAGTGTTTGCTGTATATGCGCTAAGATCAACCGAAGCCTTTCTTTTTCGATCAAAATGTACAAGCGGTAACTGCACACTCTAGAATTTTCAATTGAATTCAAATTTGTTCTTTCGTTTTTTATTTAGCAGTTGATATTCCGTCGAATGCCTTATATGCTTGAGGGGATTTTGCTAATTCAGATTGTACATCGAAATTCCTGTGTAGATTGTTGTCGTGTTCTTGATCTTTATCAGTGAAAAAAAATGAATCCCAAAACCTATTAGATGTAAATAATCCACGAAAACAAGATACGAAATTGCTGAGTCGGGATTGTGAAATTTGCACAAGGTTAATATACACTCGACGTATTCTAGATCATCAAACATATCGGTATCTAGCTATTGTACATCAATATACATATACAATTTTTGTGATCCATACATAAAGTCAACAAGACAACAAAAACGGGCAATGAGCGAAAATAAATCTCTAGAGTCGAAGAAGCCACTACAAAAGAAGATCAAAACTACCAAAATAAAATAAAATTACAACAGCATGGTACAACGGCAGCTCAAAAAGGCAGTAGTACGATAAACCTTGTCAGCTACCACTAGACAAAATCATTTCTATAAAGACGGAATAAATTCCTACATAAAGAATAATAATCGAGCAACTTTTCCTACTCCATTTCATTTCACAAGTTGCCGAATCGGAATAAAGAACACGCTCCCCTCAGATTGCACGAAAAACCAATAAAACTGCAGGGGAAACAACATTATAATACGTAAGCATTCGAGGAATTGAAGAAACTTCAAGCTCGTAGTCTTTGCGATAATTAATTTCAGATACGAAAGTAAAACCAAATCGAAATTAACGTAAGTGTTTCACGGAACAAAGTAAGCAACATAAAATATGTAGAATAAAACTCGTGTGGGGGGTTTTGTAAAGAGCTATTCTAATTTTTTAAACATTTAATGCAGGGTATGTCTTGTGGATATTTAATCAATGTTTCGAGATTTTTAGTGACGATTGAAGTCGATAACTAATCGGGATAATTATCTTCCCGAACAATATTATAAAGCTGCTTGCTACCAATACCGTGTTACAAACGGCTCAATATTGCCCCAGTGGCACACTCCATATAAATATGTCAAATAAATTAAAACCATTTGCATAAAAACTGAGAAAACACAAAAACGAACAACGTAAAAAAGTTTCCTGGTAAAGACTAAGATACATGTAGCAACAGTTCCATCATCAAATATATACAGTAGAGTAAAGCAGATAGCACGACTGATACTGCAGTTAATACCAAAGAGCTCATCATTTAGTTGTTAGGGTAAATTACGGCCACCACTGAGTTATGAGTTATGGTCAATTACGAAAACCCCCTCCTGTTTGGGTAATTACAGCCACCACCCTCAACTATGTATTATCTTACGAAAAAACCCCTCCAGCGGTAAATTTAGGGATGTTAAATCGGTAAAATCAAACCGAAATTTCAGTACACCAACATTTCATACCGTTTACCGAACTGAATATACGATTTGGTTCGGTAAATAACCCAATTACATAAATTTTATGTAAAAATATTTAAAAGGAGGGGGTGGTTGTAATTACCCAAACAAGAGGGATTTTTTCGTAATTTGGCCATAACTCACGGGGTGGCCGTAATTTGCCCTATGTTAGTTGTTATTATGACGTAACATATCCGGCAAAATATTTGACAAAACTACTTTGAACCTTCAATATGTCAAGTTTCGAATATAATCTAACAAAACAAATACACTTGATCGACGCAAACCGAGACCAAAGGTTATGGAGAAAGATCCTAAAACATATACATCTAGTGCATATTCGATATATATATAAATGCCCGAGAATCAGGTGAACAATAATCATCATTATAATTAAAAAAAAGGAAAAAAAAAGGAAAAAAAAAAAAAAAAAAAAAAAAAGCTAGTTAAAAGGCTCACCGAGCAAGCAAAGCAGGAGAATAATGGAGAAAACGACTTGAACAGGCCGACTATATTGCATATGATACTGCGACCTCTGAAGCTGCCTCTGGATCGTTCCATACCAACCGTACAAATGCTTGTCGTAATCATCACAACCATCAAGGCAACTTTTATTCTTCTCATAGCATATTTCAACGCCCTTCATAAATATAACGTGTGCATTTCATCACGATCAGCACAAAAAACACAACTAACTAGAAATTAAAACAATCAAGAAAGAATAGATTTACTAACTCTAGTCAAATTCGGAGCCCGGGGTAAAATAGTATCAGCTTCTTTTGGCCGGTCGGTAACCTTTAATTTCTTGTAACCATTCTTCGGCCACTTCAACTGAGCCATGGAAGATTCCATCGTATTTAAAAACCCCGAAAAACTAGGTACCTTTCGCGGGGGCTTATCGGTATTTACACATGACGAATCGTGCGGCAGAATATCAAAAGGCAGCATTATTTTCCACGAGCCAATATCGGCACCTGCGCTAGCTGTCCTACGATGACCTGGCAGCGGAAACTTCTCCTCTTTACACTCCACTTCACCTAACTCAACCAAATGAGAAGAACTCCTCGAACACTCGTTTAGAGTTAACCGGTCAGCCTCTTCTGAGTTGTTATTATTATTCACTCCTAAGTTTCTATTTACGGAAGACGGCCCCGAAAGAAACAACGCTAGCTCGTTTCTCTCTCCTTCGTCTAATCTCACCCAAGGCAATGGCGGCTTGCCTCGCGATACTGCGGATTCGTTCAAGGATCTCTCGACTTTCGCTATTTGATTCTCGATTGCAACTATGAAATCCCTATGCCTATCTTTTGAATCGTCGACCGCAGTAGTACTAGTACTGTAACTCGATCTCACGGCCCGACCGAATTCTTCCAACTGCATCCACAATTATTATTTCATGAATAACGCCAAATGTGTGCTTATAAAAATAGCGGTATCGCATAAGTACGTATAGACGAACAACCTGCCACTTGGCGGTGCCGAGTGTCGTTTGGAGATCTCTTCGTAGCTCCTCCATATTCCAAGCGCTGGCGGCATCCTTCGATGCATGAAGCCATGTTCTATAAGTCGATTCCATCCTTTACAAACAAATTAAATAAATTCCCTCAATAATTCCAAAATTAAAAAAGTAGACAATTAAAAAAAAATTAATTACTCTGCATTCTCAATATATTTGATTCGAGAAAATCTATGAGGAAAAAAAAAATAAAAAACGTGAAATTATTTATAGCACCTGTCGGCAGATTCCTGGACTTCCTCCGCAGCAGAAAAAAACGGATCTTTTTCCCATCTATCAAAAGCTGAAGTCATTTTTCCTTCCCTTAGAATTAATTACACAAATTAGAGGTGAAAAATCACGATGTCGGGCACCGAAAATGGAAGAAAATCAGAAAAAACAAAACCCTAGATAGCGCCGATCAATCCATCATGGTCAATAAATTAAATGGATCGAAACATTCAATAAATTGAAATTGCTGTAAGGAATGAAAAAGGAAACACAGCTGGGTAAAAAATGGTGGATTTTTTTTCTGGATTTGGTATCAGGGAAGATCAATTCTGCATCTGCGGGAAAAGAGGAGTTTTATTATCTGAAGGTAAAACGGTGTCGTTTTCGGTTCTTGTTGTCTGGCTTTAGAATGTGGTGACTGGTGAGCGGTCAAAATAAGTGTGCATTTTGAAATGATATTTTATTATTATTATAATAATATAATATATATGGGTAAATTCAAATTGTTGACCTTTCTTGATTTGGCTGTGTGACAAAACAAGAGAAGCTTCCTTGTCACTGTGAGTATTTTATTACAAAGTGTTTTGGCAATTTTTTAATTTTTTTGTAATTTTATTGTAGTTTCATGAATTAATAACAATTAATATAAAATTATTTATTATTATTATTATTCTGATTAGTACTTGTTGAATATTCAAACTGAACATTTTAAAGATTAGTTTTGACTTTGTGAGGATACTTAGATGATGTAATTTGTGATATATTTTTAGGGGAATTGTTTGATCGTCTTTCTCTGAGGTAAATTCGAAATAATGTAATTCGTTCTTACAATTGACGAGAAGTGAATGCAATACATACAATTATGTATCCACTATTTGTGTAAGGTTTTACATGGTATTAGTTTTCATCATGTCCACTGAAAATACTTTTTCACAAACACGACATTTTAAATTTCCGTCGGTTTTCGGTTCGAATAGTTCCGAATTTGAAACAACCTTTTTCATTTCATTTTTCGAACTTTTGATTTCCGATTTTTTTTTTTTGGAATTGAAATTGGAATTATATAAAAAATATTTGAAATTTTCAATTTCCAATCCCATTTAGTGTGAAATAAATAAAATATTTTATCATATTTTTAGCTTATGAGTCATGTTGGAGAGTCAAATTATTTCCGTTGCTATTTGTCACATAAAAAAAAAAAAAAAAGTCTAGCTTGTTTCCCTAGTTTCGACCTTTTCATTTCGAGGGTTTATAATTATATTGTGGTATTTGAAAATAGGTGCTTAGTGCAATTGGAATCGTTACAGTTACTTTTTAAATTTTAAAAATTATAATCTTAGTAGTTTTAGTTTTATGATTTTATGTAAGTGGATGTTCTTATTTTTAAAATTTTATATGATTTCCAAAGTTTCCACAATTTTGGAATTGTACGTACTAGTAAAGCTTCTTCAGTACAAAACTGTCGTACTAATAAGGGGAACACTTAAAAGAGTTTGATTAATGTCGCCTACAACTTGACTAGTTTAAGGGTACAATGACCATACATCCAGGGGCGGACCCAGGGGGTTTTGGGTGGGGGGCGAAAAAAAAGTTTTGGGGTTAAATGGTATAAAATTTTAACTTTGGGGGACTAAAGTGTATAAATTAATACATAAATAAGCCAAAATATTAAAAAAAAAAAAAAAAAAAAGGTAAATTTTTTTTTTCTGCTGGGGCGGGTGCCCCCCCAACAGAAGCCTTGGGTCTGCCCCTGCATACATCCTAGTTTTTTAGAACAATGTTGCTCCAGCATCACATTGGTCAGATTGCCTGAATAAAGCAGTCGGATTGGCGATCTTTCAAAGATTGACTAGTGTTGTTACTTATTTTTTTCGTACATATTTTATTTTAGCATAGACTCGTGTATACTACTCTCTACATTCCCTTGCAAAAATTCCAGGGCCGATATAGAGGCTGAAGCTTTCAGAGTTTTAGGTGGTTTGAAACTATCATTTATATATGTTACGTACGACGATGAAAATTAAATTTTAATTCAAATCTATCGTCGTACATTGCTGGAGTGACCAAAAAAAATTATTATTTGTATAAAGAGTTTTGAAAGATATATTTTCTACTTTACCTTTTATTTTTATTTTTTTATTAATGTTTAAAAATTATTATTCTCGGTGAAATAAAATTGACAGCTTGAAAATTATTACGATACGAGAATTTCCATTTTGGAACATTATTTTCACCACATTCCAAAACTTTCGATTGTCGATCCAATTTTCTTTCAAAAAAAAAAGATTGATTATTTTCTGAAATTTCCATTTATAATATCAATAAAATTTTATGTTATAGGTGACTAAAAAAAATAGAAAAATATCCGAATTGCGCCGATTCACATTAAATTTTTTTCAATTTTGGAATAAGTTTTGTCATTTTAGTTTCTGAAATTCCGATTTTTTTTTTTATCTAATTTTATTTTTTTGAACGAAATTCGGAAAATATAATAATATATTTTTGTTAAATTTCCAAAAAATAATGCATCCCAGCTTATAATATTATAATTTGAGTTAGGTGGTGTTTGCAAATGATTATTTAAAAGTAGAAGTTAGTGATTGTGATTTAAGTTAGTTTTAAGTGCTTATTTCTAAAAGTTGGGGGTGTTTGCAAATATTTCGGAAAATGAACTAAAATTGAAAAAGCAGGGTTAGGGGTGCTTTTAAAAAAATAGCTTAAAGCAGATTATTTTAAGAGAAGCAAAAGCAAAAGTTGATTTTGCAAACACCTAAAAACAGATTATAAGCAAAAAAACCGCATAATCACTCTTAAAAAGCATTTGCAAACACCACCTTAGTGGTATATATATTAGCAGAAGTGTTGAAAAATCCCCAAACAGAGCCTAATCCAAGTAGCAAAACCCTCTTCCTGAAACTGCCGTTAGAGGGTTTAAGGTAAAACCAGGTGCAGCCATGGAAGATAACAAAGAGGAATCACTCTGCGAGGCATCTCGAAACGGCGATGTTGCTAAAGTACAATCCCTAATCACATCCGGAGCCGACGTCACCTACTTCGATAGCGACGGACAAACGCCGCTGATGCACGCCGCCAAAAACGGCCACTCGGAGGTGGTGAGAGCACTCCTCGACAGTGGTGCGCCGTGGAACGCCGTATCTCCTTCCAATCTCTCCGCCGGAGACTTTGCCATGGACAATGGCCATCAATCCGCCTTCGACATCCTTCTTAATGCTGGTCCGTTTTTTCATTTCGTTTTCCCCCTTTTTAATTTACATTCTTTTGTTATTTGATTTTTGTTGGATTTGGTAAATGTTGGATGAACACATTTCTGGATTGCAAAATCAACAAAGTAAGAAATTGAACTATGTTCCTCCTTCAATTGAAAGAGACCTAGTTTTCAGGGACTTATCGATTTGTAAACGGATTGTAGAATGTTGGGAGTTGGTCTCGATTTAGGAAAAAGATATGGTTATAGGACTGACGTTTACCTGATCCAATTCCCATACGATAAACTTTGTCGGTACGTTTACTTGAGCTCCAGCCCATGGTGCATTCAGTTCCCAGCTTCTGCATCTTTTTTAACAAAAAGTAGAAGGAATTTCAAATATTAGATATCTCAATCAAGAATGATGAATTTCAAATATGCCATTATTGGGAATACTTACAAGCCAAAGGCGCGGTAATCATTAATTGCTCCGGTGAAACCAGTTTTTTTCGAATTTGGTGATGTAATAGTCAAGCTCCTCCTCTGTTAGCCAAGGTGCTCTGTCAGCAGAATATGTAAAGCCTTTACCTTTGGGAAAGTAACGTTGAGCAGGGTTTCGAAAAGCAAGGATGTTTTTGGGGTTGTTTCTTCATATTAGGATTTATTTGAAATATGAACATATATGAGGAGCCTAAACCCTTTTCATAGTAAAATTGGAACAAGCTCATGTTCGGTACATAATTTATGTAGCATATAGTAAGTGTGTAATGAAGAGTTACAAAAGATATAAGAATAAAAATGGAAACTATATTTTGCTGAACTGCATGTGGGACGTGTTACATGTTCTGTGACCGCACCCTATTGTCTCATATGTTCACCAGTCATGTTTACCTAACAAATTGATGCAATTTCCTAAATTTGTGGCCTTTTTCTGCATTTTTCGTTTAATTGATGGCGAAGTTTTCGGTTATTTACAGGCATACAGGCTGAATTGGTTCTTGGAACAATAGCAAGGAAAGATAATGCACATGGTAATCCTAACGAGGACTATTTGGAAGACAGGGTTACATTCAGTGAGGATAAGGTGATGGACAAAGAAAGCAAAGCTGTTATGATGGCTTGGGAGGGTCCACTAATGGAAGCTCATGCAAAAGCTATTTGCTCAGGAGGTGGGCACGTGCTAAACATTGGGTTTGGCATGGGTCTTGTGGACACTGCCATACAGAAATACAAGCCAACTTCGCACACTATAGTCGAAGCTCACCCTGAGGTATATGCTCGTATGCTTCAGAATGGATGGGGTGAAAAGGAGAATGTGAAGATAATATTTGGTCGCTGGCAGGATGTTCTTCCTCAACTGGAATCATATGATGGTAAGAATTATGCACGTAAAAATTAATTTTCTCATAACTGACGCTGAAAAAAATACGTTTGCTATGCGTGACATTTGACATTCTTTTAGTATGCGCAATCACTTTTTTATTTTTTGAGATTTAATATCAATTTACAAGTCTTCCTTCTGTTATGATGCCATAACTCATCTACGATCGGATTTTACTGTTACCATTATTGTTTGTGTGCATGACAGCACCCCCCCTAAGATTTCTATAGATATTGTTTCTTTGAGAATTGTCTAATATTTAAAGTTCTCTCTTCAGGTTTCTTGTTTGCTACTTATGATAAGCTATTGAAATTGGTCTAGTGTATAGTATGTAAAATGTATAATTCGGAATATTATAGTGGTACTTTTACTATTCTAGAAGTATACACTGATCTCATAATTTTCTAATACAGCAACAATAATATGTTATTCGTGAATAGATTTACAATATTTTTAACAACAATGCGTTAACTAAAGACAATTAAGCGCGATTATTACTTTACAGCATTTTGTATGTTATATCATAAATATTTATTGTTTATTCCATAAACTAAAACCAGAATGTTTATATTCTTTACACTAAAAATAATAAATAGATTAAATTTTTTTATATATAGTTGTAGTTGTAGTGGTTTGTCTAGCACCCAAATCGAACCCGAAGATTGGTCTTCACTTGGTATTACCAATACCATACATCGTCAATGTGTATGAAGAGATAAGGAAATAAATAGAGAAGTCGTTGACCCAAATATTATGTTCTCTGTACTTCTTTTTTGTTACCTATAAGGCTCTCTTTGACAAAAAAAAAAAAAAAAAGAAAAGAAAAAAAAAAAAACTATAAGGCTCTCTTTGTATATTGGACAAACTTTTTTTATAATAGGGTAGGTCTTTGTATATTTGGCAAACCTCATGGAGTTTTCGGTAATTAATCTTGTTGCTAACATATAATAATCTAGAAAAGCTTGCATCTAACTTGGACTTGGGCATTAGGTGGAGTTGAAATCAGATACATTTCTCTAGGGCTGTTTAACGGGTAGTTATCTCTTTCATATTTACATCATCCTTTGCTTTCTGAAATACTGATTTTTCTGGTGATGATTATTTGATTTGTTCAAAATTTTCAGGGATATTCTTTGACACATATGGGGAATATTACGAAGATATGAGAGACTTTCATCAACATCTCCCGAAATTGCTGAAGCCTGGAGGAATATATTCTTTCTTCAACGGTCTTTGCGGTAGTAATCCCTTCTTCCATGTTGTTTATTGTCAGTTAGTTTCTCTGGAACTTGAGACTTTGGGTTACTCCACACAGTTGATACCTTTACCTGTGAAGGATTGTTTAGGAAAAGAAACCTGGGAGGGTGTGAAACATAAGTACTGGCAGTTGGATACTTATTACCTCCCTGTTTGTCAGCCTATAGACGATACTGAATGATGATTAGGTTACATTCTGTCATGCCTTTTGGATTATGAATGGATTGAAATGTCTTGTAGACCTTAACTCTACTCGAAATAGCCCGAGCTGGCAATAACAAATATCTTTTCTTTCTTCTTTCTCTTGCTGCTTAATATTTATCAAATTATGCTTCGTAATGCTTTGTCGGATTTTCTTTTGCTTACTGTAAGATATGGTGGTCATTTATATTTTGAGAAGAGCAAAAATTATGTTTTAGTCGAGCCTAAACATGACCTTCTGTACAAGAGTTTACAAGAAGTAATGGAAACAAACATATCTCCTTAAAGTAGGGAACATATTATCTGGAAATCAACAGTATATATGCTGATTTCCTATATTTTCAGACATTTCTCCTCGAGCTGGAGAATATGCATCTTTTGTTCCAACATGGAAATAATCCTTTGAATGTTTTAGTAACAAAACCCTCTTAAAGTACATCAGCATGTTGACCTTTTGTTCAGACGTTGTGTGCAAATTACTCCACTATCTCGTCTTTTTTGTAGAGTGTCTGCCTACACTTTTTTCTGTTTTTTTTTTTTTTGGAGAATACTTCCCACTGCATCTCCTTAGATCTTGTATTATTTTGATGCATAGTAACTCACATACTATTCTCAAAGTCGTCACCATAAATTCCACCTTCAAACTTGATATATTTTGCTTCATACTTCCTCAAGACTCAAGTCATGATATTACCTTCCAAGAAAGTGCATTTGCCCGGAGTAGGTCTGCTGCTGATAAGTGAACCTGCATAATTTGCGTCTGTGTAGATGATTTCAATAAATAATACAGAATATCTCTTGAATAGAATGCCATACAGGGAATTTCTCTTTAGACAACACAACATCCTGTTTGACGTAAACTTACTTACCACACTTGCAACATATGCAATGTTGGCCTGGTATGAAGACATATGAGCTTCCTACCAATCTCTGATATACCTCTTTGTTTACGTGTACATCTTCATTTGCCTTATCAAGCTTGTGATTCGAGTTAGTTGGCGTGGGTGCTGGTTTGCACTCTACAGGCTGACTGAAATTTTAATTAATTTTCCATACTATTTCGGTTGGAAATTATTGTCTTCATCCCAGTTTTTCGGATTTCGATTGATTCAGGAATATTATCCATCAAATTCTGTTACATAAAAAAATGTAAACGGAAGAAGATCACTAATTAATCAAGAAATGCAGGAAGAATGCCGACTCCTCACAGGTAGTAGTATAAAATGTCTTTCTTTAGGTTATTGATGTCAATTCTGATTCAAGTGGCAATACATTTATAGGGGTAGTATGTGCATTCAGTAGAGTTTAGGAGGATTACTCTACTACCGTATTTCTTATGTCCAACTAATTACAATTGGACTACCAACAACATGCTTTCCGTCCGACCATTCCAAATGAGCAAAGCTGGTTGTGCCTGAGGGCATTGAACTTGCAGTGAACGTCACAGTGTAACTCTTCTCCTCATTTGAACTGCCGAAGTCAAGCACTTCAGGCACAACCGCTATCTTGACTGCATCACTCTCTTGAGAGACTGAAGCCTTATAACTCGCTGGACTGCCCACATTCTTTAAAGTCCTCGTATGTTTGACCACAGTGGATGCATTAGTACTCCCACCGTTCGGACCTGAAGCTGTCTGAAAGGGGACAGCAAAAGACGGGTAGTTAAGGTTCGCCACGCTGTACTCCTTATCCGCCTTGCAGGTATAGTCTTGCTTTGTCAAAATCTTGATCATGCTCGAACTGTATTTTATTGCACATAGAAAGTCTACATAGTTGTCTACGCTTGCATCGTACACTAGACCGGGGTCTAGCGCAGAAACGGGGTCCACATGTCCAGCGCCATAACAGAACGGTGTAGATGGATTCCCAGTTGCGAGATCTTGAATCGTCTTCCCGTTCTTGTATCTACTGTAAGCTGTTGTCATCAGTGCTGATCTTATAGCCGCAGGGCTCCATTCTGGGTGGGCAGCCTTAACGAGGGCTGCTAGTCCACTGACATGTGGGCATGACATAGAAGTTCCAGATATTATGTTGAAGTCCACTCGCCGTGTGTCTTCAGGCAATCCTGTGGGACCCACGTTTCCCGTCCAAGCGGCGAGTATATTAACGCCTGGTGCTATTAAGTCCGGCTTGAGTATTTCCGGTGTGATTGTGTTCGGACCTCTCGAACTGAATGATGCCACAACAGGTGATGGTTGGACGCCTAACTGGGTCCCACCAGATGCAATCGTGGCCGTTGGATTAGGATCAGAAGAGACGTACTTCTTGATTTCGTCGCCCGCGGTTTGGCCCACAGCTGCCGAAGGTATAAAATGGGCATCGGCGACGAGCTCTTCTCCATAGGTGTATGTGTTCGAAAGAATTACCCCAACGCCACCTGCTTCTCTTACAACCAAACCCTTTTCTGCCCTCGGCGAAAGCCCTCTGTCACAGATGACAATTTTGCCCTTCACCTTTTCTGGGATTAAACTTCCCGTCAGGCAGAGGTTACCATTGGACGCGCTGCTGGCGTTGCGAGCATAGACGAGTGGGATTAAGGAGCCAGGTAAAGGCTTCCCATTATAAAGTGATGCACCGACGAATTTTTTCCCGTTTCCAAGACTAACGGTGGAAGGAAATTCACGATCCAACGTACCAGCTCCAACGGTCGTTATCCACGGTGCAACATTGGACAAGCTTTCAGGACTGGGCCCACTGTTTCCAGCCGAGCAAGAAACGAGGATGCCCTTTGCAGTTGCTGCAAATGCTCCGATTGCTACTGTGTCTCTGAAGTAATCGGAGAGGGACCCGCCCAGTGATAGAGAGAGAATGTCGACGCCATCTTCGATGGCTTTCTCCATTGCCGCTAGAATGTCGCTGCTTATGCAACCCCCACGCCAGCACACCTTGTATGCCGCCAGCCTGGCATGCCTGGCCATGCCGCGTGCCGTGCCCGCTGCGAAGCCGAAGAGGTTCGCTCCGACCACGGCCGATCCACCTGCAGTGGTGGACGTGTGTGTTCCGTGCCCGTCGTCGTCTCTTGGGGACTTTGATTCTACAGTCTCGTCTATCGGCCCGAATGCCGCTTCGTAGCCTTGAGAAGTAAAAAAAGAAAAAAAAAAAAAAGTTAAAGTAGATACTCCCTCTGTCCTACAATACATTTTTTTCGTCCCAGATTATTTGTAAGTTTTGAATTTCAATTTCGCACTTTATCAATCTGATTAGTTAATTGAGAAACGATTAGTGACAAGGGTATTTTAGTGATTTTTCTATGTTGGCTGCTATAATCTATGCATATTTATTGGACGGAGGGAGTAAAAAAATACCTTGGGAGAAAAACCTCGCCCCAATAAGTTTGCGGTTGCAGCTCGACGAATTGAATGTTTTGCTTAGTTCACACTCGCCTTTCCAGCCACTAGGGACTGGCTCAAGTCCCTTGTCATCGAAACTGCTCGATTCTGGCCAAACTCCCGTGTCTAGCACACCGATAATCACGTTGCTAGTTGTGGCGGACTCGGGTAAGAGTAATGCGTCACTGTTGAGAATTCCAAGGAATTCTGGTGATCTGGTGGTGTGGAGTTTGTATACTACGTCTTCTTGGATTAACAAAACTCCTGGTTTATCTTCGAGTGACTTTGCCTCTTCGGCAGTTAGTCGAACAGAGTAGCCATGGATGACGTTTTTGTAGGTGTAGATTATGTCAGCAGATTCCGACACTGATTTTAAGGAAGAGCTGTACCAGCTCGTGTGATCGTCTTCGAAACTTGCAGGTATGTTGGACTTGTCCATGTGAACTAGGTACGACTTCTTCTTGTGCTGGTGTTTCGTTTCTTCTGTGTCATCAGCTAATGTGTGGCAGAGAAACAAAAGTGCTGCTATAGAAAGAAGTTTGAGCTTCGACATTTTTTTTCTTTCTTTCGAATAATCGAAGAAAATTATGCGTTGTAAGTTTCTGCTGGATCTTAATTTGGCGTAGCCATGTTGATAATGTTTCTTTTTTCTTTTTTGTTGGTTGCTGCATATATAATAGGCTGATTGAAGGTCTTGGGAAAGGTACGTGGACCCCACCTTAAACTGCATGATGTTTATAGAATTCAATTATTTTCATAGATTGGAAAGAATCTTTTCTTGTATTATTGTTAGATGAAATGTTTGCTTTATTCGTGTTATGGTTATTTAATCTCGATATCGCGCACGTAACAATTTCTGCACGTTTCTGGTAAACCCGAATCAAATTATACTTGGGCGTATTATAAACCACGGCTAGGTTAATTATTTTAGCAGGCCAACTGGGATGATGTGACGGTTGCGAAATTACTAGATCTACTGATGCACAAAATATTCGTTCTTTTTGTGTGCGGTATTTTGGTAACGAGTATTTAGAAATGAATGGTTTTCGGTACTAATGGAGCCATCGAATTATTCATTCGAAACCGAACGGGACCATTTGTTGTAAATCGAATGTTCACAGGGAAATGAGTTTTTCCATTACTGGGATTCTGTTGGGAAAGCTTTTTGCTTCTTAACTCAGTACAATACAGAATATAGTAATTGCCCTTCGCTCCAAAATTTTCTACTTTCTCTCTCTATGATGATCAGATTCCATATGAGTGGGATTCTTGATATAATTGACAACTCTTTAGGTATTTTTTTTTTTTTTTTTTTTTTTTTTAATACAGTTTAAATTTTGCATATATATTTTATTATATAGGAAACGAAAACTCTAATCTTATTACCTACAAAAGTAGGTGGGAGCTGATTCGAACCCTTGATCTCGCATCTATAGATAAATCAAATGATTTATTCTAGTAGTATTGTCGTTTTCTCATATGGGAGATGTAAGAAGTTCAAATACTTTTTGACTATGTAGATTGTAATGATATACTTTACGGTCTCGTTTTGTTATCAAGATAAAATTAGCCAAGATAAAATTAAATAATTTAATAAAATTCATTGTATTATTGAACCTCAGAAGATTCAATAAAAAACATGCCTACAAGGCAAGTAAGACATGAATCATGATAACATAATATTTGCAGATCGATGCGACAAATTATGGGGATACCAAATATAAAATAAAATCCCATTATTTAGTTAATCATAGTTAATTTCTCCAAATAAACGAGGTCTAAATGGATTATTAGTGGAACCACGAACACATTAGGGTATACAAGAATGGATCGACATCCTTTTTGTTGTATTAGTGAGAACCTCCTCTTTTCATAATTTAATTTAATATTTTATCAAATTAATTGTCTATATTACCTCTAGTTTTTCATTATTCTATGTTATCCTTTTTGCTTTCTTTCATAGCCTTCATCTTCTCTCTTCATTCTACCATCTTCCACATATCCGACCGCCGTCGTCATTTGCTCTTCAAATTTCCAGCTGCCGCCACTGCAACATTAGAATTGTACGAGAGATCTAGTTGTAGAAGACAACATCAAGAAATTAGATGTCACTCTCTACCTGTTAAACGGTTTCTCTACAAATGAATTATTTCTAACTGCAACTGAAAAAAATTACATTAATAATAACAAACCCCTATGTATTATGTTGTCTCAAGTTATTTAAAAGAACAATAAAAAGAAAAAAAAAATCAAATTACTTCTACGAGTAAACCAACAAATGTGAAAGGCCTTGAAGTAAAATTATTGAAAATATAAATTGTAAAATCGATCAATTTAGGCGTAGTTGTTAATATTGCATTTCAATCCTCCATATTTTTTTGTCTGATTACAGTTGTTAGTTAGTTACGAAATGATGTAGCAAACCACGAAATACAACCACATTAGTAATTATTCAACCACTTAACCATTAATAATGGACTAACCACTTGCCATCATTTAATTTCGGGATAATGATTTCTCATTTATTTGGAACCGCCCAATTTGTTTTAATAATAAATAAAAAAAAACTTTTAGAGGATAAAAACTTAGGGTTAAATACAGTTTACGCCTCTAAAGTATACCTACCCTATGTACACTCACGCCCTTAAAGTATTATTTGTAACACTTACCCCTCAAGAACAATTTAATTTGTATTTTAAATTCTAATACCTTAAAAATTTCTCTGTTATATATATTGAAAGGAATAACTAAAATAATAATTAAATTATACAACGAAAAATATCTGTTAAAAATTGCTATACTTTAAAATTTAAAAATATTATCCTGCGTGTTAGGTACATATTTAATAAATAACATCTAATTGTTGTTGGACCAATAATTAATCAAATATATTCATATCTTTAAATTTTAATAAATCAATACATAACTAATATTAATCTTAAGTATTTAAATTTATTTTAGTTCATTATTTTTTTAAAATATATTTTCATTCATTATTATACAATATATATTACTTTTTAATCATTTTACAATAATTTAATTTTAGTTACTTTTTTCAATTTTATATGATCCAATAATTATTAGATTGTTATGTTTTAAATTTTAAAATATAAAATAATTGATGTTGAGGAGCTAAGTGTTACAAATAATACTGTAAGAGGGTAAGTGTTACATCGGCTATACTTCAGGGGTGCAAAGTATATTTAACCAAAAAACTTATAACTTGATTCTACATATAATTCTTGGTAGAAAGTGACTTATCGTGGTTGTCATTATCATGATTACGTAATGATTCTGATTGAAATTAATAAGATTTCAATCAATCCCAAAGTTTCACACACCTCTCCATTTCTTTATTGGGTCCAAAGTAGGGGTAGGTGCAAGCTGGTATGTAATTTCCAATTTTCGTTGGTTTCGATTCAAAAAATCTCGATATTTTGTAATAACTTTTTGCATTCCAACTTTTGAAATTTTGATTTTTGATTTTTCTAATTATTTTTAATCAGAATTAGAATTATATAAAAAAATATTTGGAATTTCCAGTTTCTGAAATTATTTCGAACATTCCATTTTTTTTCCCAAAAAATAAACCTATAAATAATATGTAGGTTACGTCTCTTATTTAATTTTATTTAGTACAAAAATATTAAGTGTTTAATTTATGCATTGGAAGAGTGGTAGACGAAAATTGGATTGAAGTTTTGTTAGAGAATTTTGACATATTAAATTGTTGCAAAATTTATTGGATATTATGCCACGGTTTGTCATGTGTATGAATTTTCCTCATACTATATTAGACTATTGGTGATAGCACGATAAGATATGATACAAGTGATTTTTTTTTCTTTCGAAATATTACTTATTGTTGATATAATTTTGGAAGAGCTAATGTGTTTGATCTATTATGGAAAAGTTGTTTTGGTGTTTTGACATTATGATTTTGAGAATTTAGAATTTTGTGGTATTTTTCCGAAAAGATTAATTTATATAAGTTCCACTCGACTTTGACCCCTAGTTCAAAGCCTCGTAATATTATTTTTGGATGTTAAATATAATAACGTCTCATCAATACATTATCTAACCGGTAAACTTAAAACTCGTTCTGCATACATCAATTCATCTTTATTGTGTGAAAAAATGCTTGCAATTTCAATTCAAGGCCCATTCTAACTATAGACGAGAGAGACAGAGACCGTCGCCTAGGCCAGGCTCCCAATTTTTATAAAAATTTAGGGGCTTCCAAATATTATTTTTATACTTTTTATATATTAGTTATAGTATTAAATTATTTTTAAAATTTACTAATAGTTCAACAATTTTAAATTGAATAGTGATAACTGATAACTCTTCCACTCGTCACAACTCACTACGATATTATTTGACATAGTTTATATATTCTAGTCATATATATCTAAAAAAAATTTCAATTTCTAATAAAAAATTCTAGTTCAGCTGTACTGGTAAGAGCGAATCAATGCACACATTGTATAACAGTGGGCCCCACTTTTAGTAAATTTAAAACTCACCTACAGCCCCTAATTTCTCAGGAACGACCCAGAATTTCATTATGTTCTTATGCAATTTTTTTCCTTCTTCTTATTATTTATCAATTTAGGGGTTCAAGCATATTTATTGCGATAATGATGATAGTAATACGTAATAGTAATGTAATACATAAATAGTAATGTAATACATAAAGATAAACATAATAATATTAAACAATATATATGTGGATATAAATAATAATGTAGGGGGCGCATGAGCCATGTCATTTTACCACTTTGTAAAGGATATCCTGGCAAATAGCTGGAACTCACCCCACCACCACCAACTATTGTTCACATATTACCAATATTGCTCCAAACACCAAATTTGTCACTAATTTTGTGTGATGTACAATTGATGTAATGGCATTAATTATTACTCATTTTATTTTGGACTTTATTGCATTCTATTGGGAATTTAGTTACTAAAAATGTATTGATTCAAATTAACACAACTAGTAGTAAACGAGCCGAGCCGGCTCGACAAAGGCTCGACCTCGAGCTCACGAGTTCGAGATTCGGACGAGTTCGAACTCGAGCCCAATTATAATTGTTCGGCAAATCACGAACTGATTATATATATATATATATATATATATATATATATATATATATATATATATATATATATATATATATATATATATATATATATATATATATATATATATATGCGCGCGCGCGCGCGTGCGCGTCTATATATATATATATATATATCTATCTATATATATATATATATATAGTTGGGTGTGTGTGTGTGTGTGTCTATATCACTTATATAATGCATAAAAATATTATATATTATACTAATTATATAAAAATAACATTAAAAAATTAAAAATATATATAACTACAGTTCATTATTTATTTTATAATTTTTTTCATTATACTATAAATAATTTTTAATAAAAAAAATTATTTATTTAACAAAAAAAACCAAATTGAGCTCGAGCTCGATCTCGAGTCTGCCAAAATAGCCGAACTCGGCTCGACTCGTTGACACCCTAAGCACAACATACTAGCTATTGAAATGTAAAATAAAATAATTATTAAAAAGTTATTACACTATTGTTAAGTATTTACTAAACAATTAAAAAAGGGGTTCTCTGATATAACCCCTTAATACTTCTTTTAAGAGGAAAATGTCCAAATTATTTTGCACCATTTGATAAAAATCTACTCCAAATTTCAGACATTCATTTTCCCATTTATGTTCCTCCACCTTACACACTATCCCCATGACCGTGTCTTTCTCTCTTTCTTTCTTTTTTTGTTTTTTTGTTTTTTTTTCTTTTTTTATATTATTATTATTAATTTATTATTATTATTATTAATTTTTTTTTTAAATTTTTTTTAATTTTTTTTTTTCGTTTTCTAACTCTTTTTTCTCTATCAGGTATGTTAATCGACTATGAAGCATACTAAATCGACTATGATGAACTATAGTCAATTAAGGAACCGACTATACTAAAAATAACAAATCACAGCTACAAAAATGCAAACTCAACTATATTTTATAAAAACAAACAATATACAAACATTATAATTGATTTATACAATTGAAATCAATAAACAAAAAATCCAAAAAAACAAAAAATTAAAAATTGGGGTCAATGAAGCATATTAATCGACTATGGTGTGAAACATAGTCGATTAAGAATCTGCTACTAAAAATAACAAATCACAATTGCGAAAAAATGCAAAATCAACTATATATTACAAAAACAAAAAATATTCAAACATTATAAATGATTGATAGAATTGGAATCAATAAACAAAAAATCCAAAAATAAAAATAAAATTGGAGTCGATCAACCTTAATCGACTGTCAGAGCATAACCGATTAGCTTAATCGACTATGAACATATACATAGTCGATTAAGGTTCTAACCTACGCGAAATTCCCTACACGCGCCGTCCGCCGCCCGATCCATAAAAAAAACCTAAATCTGCCTCCCCATCGTCAACACACCGCCGCCACAACACACCTTCACCGCCCTACTTTGATATTATGACGGTTTTTTTATTGCAAATAAATAAATAAAATCACAACTCGCACCACCAACCAAAGCAAAACCACCACCCATGAAAATCCGATTCCGGCGACATATCGACAATTTTACCTCTTTTCACCGCTGATGTAGCAATCCTAGCATTTGAATTCATAATCACTATCAAAATCATTTATAATGTTTGATGGGTGCTTCCTCTTCTTTCTTTCTCCATCTTCCGCGACGGCAGCGATAGCCAGGGCCGGTCCGGCATATTTTAAGGCCCTGGGCGAAATAATAAAAGTGTCATTAAGTAATACGGAGGTTCGGAGGCAGCGCGCTCGATTTTTTTCTCGATATTTTAATGTGGATAAAGATTTATTAATATATGTTTCATTATAGAATAAATATATTGCATATTTGGATTAGAATTTATTTCTTTTAAGAAAAAAATTTAGAAAAGTATATAATAATTATAATTTATTTAATTTAAAAAAACATATTCATAAAAACTATATTTATTCTATTGATAAAATTAAAATAAATACTTTAATGTCATATGCTATAACTATTTTACTAATTATTCTAAATTTTAATTTTGAGAAACATATTTAGCAATTCTTTTGTACGATAATCTCATATTTATGTTATATATTCAATAATATTCAATTCTACTATTAATGAATGAATTTTTTTTCTTATTATAAATATTATTCAGCTAGTAAATTTAATTATTTTTGCATAAATTCAACATGATAATAATTAAATTTATATAAAATAAAATAAGTAACATTAAAAATATATATAATATATATGAAAAAATTCAGTTTTTTGGGCCCCTACTAGAAATGGGCCCTGGGCATGGGCCCTGCTCGCCCCACCCCAGGGCCGGCCCTGGCGATAGCGGCGGAGAAGATTGCCGGAAAAAATAGAGAAAAAAAGAAGAAAACAAAGAAGAGAGAAAACAGAGAAGAAGAGAAGAGAGAAACGCGGAGAAGAAGAGAACGAGAAAGCTGCGGAATAAGTTTAAAAATAATATTAGGGTTTTGAAAAAATATAATAGATAATTAAATGGTAATTTTGGAATTATGAAAATATCACATAGGTTGAATATTAGCTAAGGGGGTTTTCTCTAATTATTTTTGGAAGGGGGTGTTTCTTTAACTATATTTCCTAGATGGGGTTTTTTCTCTAATTTTCCCATTAAAAAAGTTCATAAATAATTATTAAATAAAAAAACTTGATGTGACTGGCCATACCGGGGTTTAAGCGGGCATATTTAATTTACAGAAAAAAATAATCACGGACTGCAAAAGTTGGTGCAAATCAAACACAATCACCCAAAATAAGTGAATAATCGAAATACATGAATGAAATGGAAAGAATGCTGTTTGCATCTATCCTGTAGATAATTAGGGATTGAGTGAGTTTGTGATTTTGGGTGAGTTGAGAGGATTTTGAGAAAAAGAGAGAGGGAAGAATTGAGTGAGGTTTAGAATAGAAATTTAAAAATAAATTGAACGATATCAGTAAAATTACAACAATATTTAAAATTTTAAATTATTTATATGTTTGTATATAATCTCTAATCAATAAAGATATGCAATCTGAAATTGTCAATTTTAATGATTGACAAGAGAATCCACAACCATTTCATTCGCTTGTGCAATAATTCATATATATTGCATGAGAGATGTTAATTATATTAGGTTAACCATGTGCCAGGAGTTGAACTCACGAAAGTATTAATAAAGAGGTTTGAACTCGAGTCAAATAACACTGTGCTCTCTTAATTACTCCACACAGTAAACCACCATATTATGGGGATCTGAAGTTGTTTACTTGTTCTACTACTTGAGGATATCATGATTGAGAATTTTTATTTCAATATACGTTTTGATACTCTTCGATACTTTGAACAATACTTGGGTATTTGGATATATATTCTCCGTGTAAAAAAAATATTCAATTTATTGATTTGTACATTTATATTAGGGCTACGACTGGGTTGGGTCGGTCGATTACCAACTTAAAAATCGACCCATCCGACAAACCGATTTCGCCCAAATTTAAAAACCATTGCCGATCCAAATATTTGGTTCCGAAATGAGTCGTTTAAGGGATATACCAGCCACCTAGTTCACATCAAAAAAATCAAAATTTTGAGTAAAAGCACGCATATTCTGCCTAGTGCCACTCGCCATGATCATTTATCAATTCAAAATAGTTAATAGCAATTCGACAAAAATATAATTTCAAAATTCAAACTAATTCCAAACATGCACATTTCCAAATTATGGTAGAAGATTTATATCAACTTTTTTTCCTTGTTGATTTTTTTTGTTTAGTTTAAAAGCCTCACTATTTTGATAATTACAATACCCATTTGAAAAGAACCAAACCCTTTGTTTTATATTATTTTGGGGCAAATAACGCTTTGTCACCATTTTCGCAATTTCCCCCTTGAAAATATAAAAAATAGACAATCCCCTTTTAAATTATACAACCTATTGGACTTTTTTCCCTAAAGATGAATTGCAGTCGGATTTGAGTAATTTGGAAGGATAATCTTGTCATTTTAGGGCTCTCTTATGGTACCGAAATCTAAAATCAAAACTGGAGACATGGTTCCATTTCCTTGCAGGACATCTGGAGTAGGGGGATCTATTTCCTGAAGGGATTCGTCCATAGTTTTCGTTAGTTATCTATTTGACACCCAATTATAAATTCTAATTCTTTCTCCCGCTCCGCACATTCAAGCTATTAGTTTTCAATTCTTTTATGCCGATCTTAATTGCTTGCATAATTGAAGAAATTTGGGAAGAAGGCAGTTTCCTTGTGCAATTAAAATTCCTTTACTGCGCAACTTCGGAGTCTCGGACGGGGGTCTCACAATTTGAACTAAAACTGGGACGGGGGTCTCAGCTTTAAATCTTCAGAATTTTGATATTTTCACTTTTGACCCATATTTTTGCCAAAATTGCAGTTTTGACCCCATACTTTTCCAATTCTTCACTTTGTACCTAAAATACGATAAATCAACTTTTTAAGCACCAATTATCGTTAAAACACACCAAAAGCTCAAATAAAAAGATACGATAAAGTGTAAAAATATACACTTAACACACCCCCAAACTTGAACTTTTGCTTGTTCTCAAGCAAAATTTACCAATAAGCAAATAACTCAACGATAACATCTCATCACATAGATCAATGATCAACTTCACGTTTTCAGAACTTGTAATTATAATGACAATTCTTAGGCATTCGCAAGCTCAAAATTCAACAACACTTAGTCACTCACCATTACCAAAAACCACAATTCATACAATTGCTTCAAGCATCCAATATTTGCAAATTAAAGATAGAAAGAATTTATACTTACATACATATGCTTGACTCCAAATACTCACCAAATTATTCTACTCTACTAATATCGAACATTAAGCTATTGGGATCATTGGGGATTTGTGGCTTTCAATTGTTAGGCTCTTTGGTTCGAGGTAGGAAATATGGGTATGTGTGGCTATTCTTCTTGAATTTAGGTGATTACGCCAAAATTTGAAAGATAGGCGTTTGAAACAATGAATTCACCTCTACGGACTTTAATAAACTCGATTCTCAAAAGTTCAAAAGTCTCCACTTTTGCTTTTGAGGCAATGGATCGAGTTTTCAAAAATAATTCAACAACTAGTCCTTATTTCTCCCTTCTAGTCTCTTCTTCTTCTTCTTCTTTTTTTTCTTTTTTTTTTTTTTTTTTTTTTTTTTTATGTATATATATAGAAGCAAAGATATTTGTCTTTTTTTTTTCTTTTCTTTTTCCTTTTTTTTTTCGAAGAAGAAGGACCTTATAAAAATTTTCGACCGAACTCTAAGGGGTAATTTTCAAGAATCTCCACCTATTCTACCTTACACATTGGCTAAAAGAAAGAACACCTTTTCTCCGAGGCTCAAATCAAGGTTCTAAGGAATATTTCGATAAAAAGGTTGGCTTGAAAGGCTCAAACGGTTCAAAGAAGGCCCAAATCATATCCCAAATCACTCACTACTCAATACTTCGTATCATAAATTTCCTAAGGGGAGTCTTAAAACCGAACATAGCATGATCTAGCACAAATTAATTCCGAATTTAAAATACAAAACATTCAACAAAAGCAATGCACAAAATGTGATTCCTAGCAATAATTCGCTTCTAAGTCCCGTTGAATCGAAAGCTAAACAAACATCAAATCCTTATCACATAAAACAAGCAATTTCATCATCAAACATTGATCATCTCTCATCATCATAAATCATAGATGCATTCGACTCAAGCAAATTTTTTTTTTCTCGTTTTTTTTATTCCGGAAAAACGAGAAAAACAATAAAAACGAATAAAACCTAATGCATGCAAACTAAAACAAATAAGCACAAAATAACATGTTTTTCACCCCCAAACTTAAAATTTTCGTTGCCCTCAACGAAATTAGCACAAAGTTTTAAGGATAGAAAACACCTGATTTAGTCGGAGTCGATGTGATCGGGGTGCTCCTCCCTCGCTCTCTCACGCTCATCCTCATCGGAAAGCTCGAGAATCGACCCCCAAACTTGGTTGGAGCAATTTGTCGAACACCTTGTGGGCGTGCCTTGAATGAGTAAATTTTGTAGAGGTTGGTTTGATTGGCTAGCCTCCCTGTCAATACCAACACAAAATAAGAATCGGAGAGTGTGTGAGTGAATTATGTGTGTGGAATCGAAGAATTTTTGGTAGAGAAATTCAAAAAAATTCGAAAATTCGTGTGTGGAGTTAGAGAGAACGAAAGAGGAGGGTTTAAGAAATAATGGGGGAGAAAATCTAATTTTTGAAAATTTAAACGCCCCCTATTGAGGTCGGACGGCCGTCCCACGTATTTGCCTAATTCTCGGACGGCCGTCCGAGAATTGGTCTGCCCTCACTGGTTTGGGGACGGCCGTCCCGGTTTTAAGGCTAAGACTCGGACGGCCGTCCAAGGCTGCTGGTCCCTTCTGGTTGTGGGACGGCCGTCCCACTTTAAAGGTATATTTTGGGACGGCCGTCCCAAATACAGTGCTGCAATTTTTTTTTTTTTTTTTTTTTTTTTTTTTTACGCGGACGCCCGACTCGACCCTCGATCACGTTTTCGACCCTGAAAAGTAAAATTCAAATAATAAATTAGAATGCATGCTTATGATATTAAAAACGAAACGAAAAATTAAAGAAAAATACGAAAAACAATAAAGCTCGGGTTGCCTCCCGAGAAGCGCTAAGTTTAAAGTCTTCAGCCGGACATTGCTTCGTTATTTTTAAGCAAAAGTGACCGAGGTCACTTGGCATTCTTCACTCGCTTCCCAATACGATTTGAGCCGGCTCCGCTTCACGTTGAACGTACGATTTGAATCGCGCTCCTTTATTTTGACCACCTCGTGAGGAAGAATTTCTTGGACAATAAACGGCCGCGACCACTTTGATTTGCGCTTCCTTGGAAATAACCAAAGACGGGATTTGCACAATAACACCAATTGTCCTTTGTGCAATTCCTTTTTGATTTTCTCCTTACGACCACAATAGCTTGACTCATCCTTCTCTCGTGACTTGCTCGAGCCTTTGGGTGGCAACATCTTCCTTGCATTCTCATCGTCGTTAAGACCTCGACTCGCATGACTTTCTCTCGGAGGATTTAAAAGTGAGTCCATGAAATAAACTTGCTCCGTCCGATTCCCGTTTCCGCCATCATCTCCTGCACTCAAAGATGCTTTCCCATTGTCCAAGATCGAAACATCAAACTTTTCATTATTTGTAAAATCCATAAGCTCAATAGCAAAACAATCATTATTATCACATGGATTTTTATTAGCACTAAAAACATTGAATTTGATTGTTTGATCATGCACAGTCATAGTAAGATCACCACTAGCACAATCAATTAGCGTTTTCGACGTGGCTAAAAACGGTCTCCCTACGATAAGAGGTATCTCCCTATCCTCATCTATATCAAGTATAACGAAATCGACAGGGAAGATAAATTTATTGACTTTCACTAGCACATTCTCTAAAATACCTTTTGGGTAAACTAAAGATCTATCGGCTAATTGAAGAGTTATAGCCGTCGGTTCAATTTCTCCTAACCCAAGATTTTTAAAAGTAGAGTACGGCATAAGATTAATGCTAGCACCTAAATCAATGAGCGATCTAAATTTTTTACCTCATATAGTACAAGGAATAGTGAACTTACCTGGATCGCCGAGTTTTTGTGGAAGAGGCCGAGTAAGAATTGCACTAATTTGCTCCGTGAGTTGGATCATCTCGTTCCCTTGCAATTTCTTACTTTTCTTCACGAGGTCCTTGAGGAACTTCACCCACTTTGGCATCTTTTGCAGTGCTTCAATGAAAGGAATATTTATGCGAATTTCCTTCAACTTGTCCAAAAATCTTTGATATTCGGCATCGAGCTTCTTCTTTATAAACTTTTGAGGATAAGGAATTGGAGGGACTTGTGAAGGCACCGTCGATGGTGGCTCTTCATGAGTTGATTGTTTTTCCTCATTCACTTTCGGCTTCTCGATTACCGTGTTTCTCTTCTCCTTTCGTGGGGCTTCCTCCAATTGCTTACCGTTCTTCAAGGTGACTGCTTGGCATGTCTCGACCTCGATCTTTTTCGTTAGCAACCGTTGTGGATATGGGATAGGTTCCACCCATTCAGCTACAGTGACTTGCGGCTTTATTTGCATTTCTTCCTTTTTCTCGATCTTGAAATCGATAGCTTGGCATGTCTCGAACTTTTGCTTTCGAGGATCTTCTGTATTCGATGGCAATGCTCCCGCCGGACGTTTCTCTTGATTCACAACGAATTGAGTGAATTGATTCTCCAAATTCCGCAGCGAGGCTTGGGTAGCGGTCATGAATTGGGCCAATATCTCATCCGTGTTTGATTTTTGGGCCGGTGGATTGTTGCCTTGATAGCTTTGTTGAGGAGGGGTTTGATTTTGGAATTGACCTTGAGGTCTTTGATACCCTTGGCCTTGTTGATTTCCTCCATATTGCCCTTGTGATCTCCACCCTTGATTTTGGAATTGGCGAGGCGCATTGTTGACGTAGTTGAGCGACTCCACATCTTGTTGGCATTGGAGCGTGTAGTGATTTCCACCGCAAATTTCACAACATGGAGAATCAACGGCTTGGACTTGTTGTGGTGGATTTGCTTTGATGTGCTGTAGAAGGAGTTGATTTTGTTGACCAATTTGGGTCAGTTGAGCTTGAAGGGCCGTAATTGCATCTAACTCCAACACTCCGGGAACTTTCTTGGCTCCACTCACCGTCCTTTCGCTTGACTTGGCAAACCGATTTTGAGCTATTTGATCCAACATGATAAACGCATCGGGTATTGATTGACTCATAAAATTACCTCCGGTTGATGCATCTAAGACGGTTCGTGCATTCTCGTTAATCCCTTGGTAAAAGATGTGGATTTGCCGCCATTGTTCGACTCCATGTGTTGGACACTGCCGCAAAAGAGTTTTAAATCTCTCCCATGCCTCGTATAATTGCTCGCCTTGCTCTTGGACAAAATTGTGAATTTCTCGCCGGATTCTCTCGTCCTTCTCGGGTGAGCTATAGACTTTCATGAAAAGGTTGAGGAGTTGAGGCCACGACGAGATAGAGTGGGGTGCTTGGGACATCAACCACTGGCGAGCTCTTCCTTGTAGGGAGTGCTTGAATAGAATTAATTGAAGTGCCTCTTGGGAAACGCCGTTTTGACGGTGGGAATTACAGGTATCTAGAAAATTGACAATGTGAAGATGGGGATCTTCACCTGCCATCCCACTAAATAGCCCGTTATTTTGGAGCATCGTCAAAAGGCCTTGCTTGATCTCAAAATTATGCGCCTCAATGGGTGGATATTGGATGCTCGGGCGGAATCCGTCTAGAGTTGGGATTATGTAGTCTTGAAGTGCTCGTGGACGAACTGCTGGCTGTGCTGGAAGTTGAGGGGGAGGGTCTTGCACTTGGTTTCCGTTGGCCTCGAGTAAATTACCCGGGGCCCTGCGTTCTTCGTCCTCCATTATATTATTTGCGCGTTGAAGTCTCCTAGCGGCTCGAAAAGTGCGTTCGATTTCGGGATCAAACGATTCTCTAGCGAAATCGAGTCTCCGGACAATTAAGTCCGGATATCGAACCCACAGGGAATATTTAATTATCTAATCCTAGACGCTAAATTCTACCAATTATTATCAAGCCCACCCTACACAGTCGACTTTAGAGATAATTAACTAAAATAAATTAAAAAGCAAATTAAAACGACAAAGCAAGAAAGCAAATTAAACACGAAGATTTATCAGAGTAAACGAGCCTAGGATTTTATTCTTCCCCCTATGTGATTATTATTCTCCCAATTCCTTCAATTTTGCAAGCAATTAACCCGGATTATTAACCTGAGATGCTAAAATAATCATAACCCGCTTCCGCGTGTATTACAATTCTAATATTCTAGATTCAATTACTATATTCCTATGCAATTAATTCTAGAACACAACATTAAGCACAAATCTCAATAATGGCTACCTAAGAGATTAACTATATTCCTATGTTAATACCACAAAGGCTCTTCTACCACAGTTCTAATTATTAACCCGATCTTCCGATTCATGCGATTAACAATAACATAAAAGCACATAAAGTGGCCAGTTTCATGAACTTAATAAAACAAGTAGAAGAAATAATCCGGAATTAAAACTTGCATAAAATCATAGAAAAGGGTTCATAAATCCCACATAGGGTTCCAAATAAAATCCTAGAAATAAGAAATTTAGCTACTCATGATTAAAGGAAAAACACAAATAAAATAAGTCATAAACGATAAATCTATGCTTAGAGTCTTCGAATTCTTCGTCTTCGTTATTGCTTTGTTGCTCTCCAAATTGCGTAAAAAAGATCCCTAATTGTGTGCTTGGCTTGGTCTTATATAGGGTGAAGAAATTGGGGAAGAATGCAGTTTCCTTGTGCAATTAAAATTCCTTTACTGCGCAACTTCGGAGTCTCGGACGGGGGTCTCACTATTTGAACTAAAACTGGGACGGGGGTCTCAGCTTTAAATCTTCAGAATTTT
This sequence comes from Erythranthe guttata, assembly GCF_000504015.1. The sequence continues at coordinate 1,601,369 of NW_012194660.1, forward strand.
GATATTTTCACTTTTGACCCATATTTTCGCCAAAATTGCAGTTTTGACCCCATACTTTTCCAATTCTTCACTTTGTACCTAAAATACGATAAATCAACTTTTTAAGCACCAATTATCGTTAAAACACACCAAAAGCTCAAATAAAAAGATACGATAAAGTGTAAAAATATACACTTAACACCGCCATCAATTCAACTCCTCGCCATGGACGTCGAAGCTACAACCAATCCACCACAACAGTTTTTCTCCAGCTGGCCCAAAGACCCAACTTCCGGCCACTAAAAGCGCACGAAATCTCCAGTGCCAAATCCAATTCCGCAAAGTCTCCGCCACCCGCACCGCTAAAGAAAGCCTACCTCAAAATTTACACCCTGACATGCGAAGATATGAAATTAAAATCGACATGAGGATAACCCCAAAGCCCTATGGGGTTTCACAGCAGCCCCTTAGGCCTCTTCGGGCGATCTTAAGACCCGATCCGACACAACACCAGCAACCTTCAGAAGTGCGCCGACTTCGCGTGCGTTCATGCTTGACTACAAAGTTGACGATATCACCCTTATAAATTACTCAAAACCGAGGAGAATTTCACTAGATATACACTTCTGGGGCAAAGTGCGAGAAATTGTGTATTTTAAAGAGGGAGTATCTCTTTTTTATATTCTTAGGGGGAAAGTGCAAAAGTGGCATTTTTAAGGGGGTGAATTGCTATTTGCCCTTTTTTGTTTATTAAAATTTTATTGATATAGTTGGTTGACTGATAATTATCATCAACCGTCTTTTGATAATATTAGAAACTGTGGGTTGGTAAAAAAATTCGATCCGATCCAATGGGTTGGTTAAAATTTTACTATCCACTTAAAAATATGGTCGGTAATGGATAAAACCCAATCCAGTCCCAGCCGTAATTTATATTAAACTTTTATCTCAATTAAGTTTAAAGTATGACGAGTGAGAACAGGGGCCGACCCAGGGGTTTTATATTGGGGGGCTAGAGTATGGGGTGATTTAAGAAAAAAAATGTTTCTTGATTGGACTTATAAAAAATATTACTGGTAATAAATAAGGGGTATTAGCATTTATCACCCATGTGTAATCTCTAATTGCTGAAGAAACTCTTGTGTTAAAAAATTAGCAAAGACCCTCCTATGAAAATTAGTCAAATTCAAAAAAGGCCCCTATCAGCTTATCTTGTGTTTCTTTTTCTCCCTAAAAAGACCTAAGTACCCTTTACTTCGAAATTTTTTAGATGACGGATTCACCCCAAGAGTTTCAGACACAAAGTGAAGTTTTCAAACTTTTCAATTAAGTCCTTCATATTTCCGAAAAAACTATCTTCCCATACAAAAAAGATAGGCCGGGTTTTCTTTTTTTTTTTTTGGTGTCCTTTTGTCCTAAAAATTTAACTAATGATTATGAAAAAAAAAAAGAAAAGGAAAGAAAAAACATAAGCTTTTGAAGCAAGAAACGAAACAATCATCAAAATTATTTGATAACAATTTTAATTCTCTTAGGATTCCTCAACTATTTATTAATACAAGGGCAAGCTGTTTCAAAGACCGCACGAGTCGTTATTCAATATGAACCCTCTATATGAAGAAAATAAGTGGGGTAGATCTCGCGGTCAATAATTTTGTTAGAATTGTGTTATTCATAGTGAAATTTTGTTAGAATTTCTTATATAATTAAATGACCAATTTATCTAGCTCTTTGGTTTAGTGATTGTGGAATAATGCAGTAGAATGTAATATAAACAACAAGAAAGAGAGAATATAAAGAACAAATCGGCAGAGAGAAAATTATGGGGTTAGATGCGGAAGGAGTTTTTATCATTAATATAAACATAAATCGTCAGGAAGTTGCATAGATGTTACAAGTAGTGGTAAGTTAATAAAATAGTTGAAGTAACCATCAAGTGGTTATGATTAGGAAAATCCACACTATTAGTTATTTACACCATTATCAACATTATCTAAGTATTATAAATGCTCTAGTCATTATTGTACCAAAAAGCGAAATCCCTCACCCCTAGGGTCCCCATCCCTTGGCTCGACATGTAAGGTTGTCAACTGAGTTGGGTGTACTCGAAGTGTACTAATAAACTTGCCTCTTGTGTATAAGATCGTATATCCATCTTGTAAGGGTTCTTTGCAAAACTAATCCCTGTGAAATCTCTAATTGCTGAAAATACACTCGTGTTATAAAAATTAGCAAGTAGTTGTCTATGAAAATTAGTCAACACTATAAAGGTCGTTGACAACTTTTCGTGCAAACACTCGCCGTATATTCGAGTGGGGTGCGGTTTTTGACCTAAGAAGAAATATATATCCTTTGAATTAGAAAAATCCAAAATTACACCCCAAAAGTTTCAGCACCAAAGTGAAGTTTTCAACAATTTCAATTTAGTCATTCATTTTTCCAAAAAAGCCATCTTCTCAGCCGCTCTTCTTCATTGTGACTTTCTCTCCAGTGATTGGAATTCGATGTTTTAATAACTATCGGTGGATTTCCCTCGTCGAACTCTTTCTTTTGGTGGTTATTTCATACAACTTGGAGCTCTGGATCTATTTCTGCAATCATTTACAGTGGATGTGTATTTCAACAGTGGTGGGTCTTGCCGGATGGGTAATGTGTGTTCCCGCAGTCGAAATTTGACGTCCTACCCACCGTTGGATTCCTCTCGTCGAGATCTATATTTTGATGGTATTTCCGTTCATTTTTTATTGTCAGATTAGTTTTTATAATCTTTTTCATTGTGAGCGCGGAACCTTGGGTGGTTGGCTTGGCGGCAACTAGGTTTTGGTAGGAGACGCTTGGGGTGATGAGTCATTTCGCAATTATGGCCCGTCTCTCTCTCTCTCTCTCTCTCTCTCTCTCTCTCTCTCTCTCTCTCTCTCTCTCTCTCTCTCTCTCTCTCTCTCTCTCTCTCTCTCTCTCTCTCTCTCTCTCTCTCTCTCTCGATTTTTTAGTTTTTTGATGTTTCTTCAATTTTGTTAATTTGCACTATAAATACTTTTTTTTTTTTTTGATTTTGAAACTGCAGCTTAATGGAAGTCATTGATCATCTCCTTGTAGGTGTCAAAAAAATTGGTTGAAGTTGTAGACGAATTATATTTGACGATTTTGGCATCTGCCAAGCTACAGTATTCTAGAGACTGTATACATTATTATACATTACTAGTAACATATAGTAACATGTTGTAACATATACATTGTGTATTTTTGACTTGTATTTGTTGGTTATGAGTTGATTTATAATATAAATATTTAAATTGTGAAATTTTGTTGTTAGTGTTTATGATTTTTTTTCCGTAAAAGTGTTGATATTCATGTGTGCACATAATTGGTCACCTAAAAAATTGGGGTAAAAAGAAAGAACATTACTACGAATGACTGTATACATTATTACACGTTACTAGGACCGACAATTGAGCCGGACCTACCTGAAGCCCAATGGCTTGGCCCGATTTTATTAGAGCCGAACCCAATTAATTGTGAGTCGGGCCATGTTTGAGCCTTTTTATTAAATCCGATTAAATCATGGGCTGAGTTTGAGCTTACATTGACTCAGGCCGAATAAAGCCCGACGAGAGGAATCTGACAAAACCCCTTATGAAGTCAACAACTAGTAGTAATTAATTCATAAATATAATCAAAATCAATCTTGAGAATATGAAGAGTTTTCTAAAGTAAAAGATACTAACATTTTCTTTGATCATATAAAACCTAGTATATGCAAAACCTAGTGTTTACAGTACGTTGCAAATGTAACGTTAGAGTTTCTCTAGATATGTCATCAATGGAGGTACTCTTGATTTATTACTCCTTTTTTACTTTCAATGAGACTGCGAATGTTTTTTTTTTTTTTTTTTTGAACATGTTCTTTTACAAGTTGTGAAATATGTAATTTAGTTATTGTCCTATATAAGTCCGATATAAACCCAAAATCCGAAAAAATACATGAACCGAATTTGAGCCTATAGGCATGAGGACCGACGGTATTTGAACTTCATGAGCCTATTATGACGAGGTCCGATGGTATATGAGTTTGAGCCGATCCAGGCTCGGTTCACATGGCCCGGTAGCCAGCCTTACACATTACTATACATTATTAGTAACATATAGTAACATGTAGTAAAATATGCATGTAATTGTGTATTTTCTATTTGTTGGTTATTATGAGTTGATTAATAATATATTGTGTGTTTATTCTGTACCAGTTTTAGAACCCGACGACCATTTGGGTCATGGATTTATAGGGTCGAATCGGTGGAACCGGTTTTTTGATTTTTTTTTAATACGTCATTATTTTATTAATTTTAATGTTTTAAAAATATTATTTTCCTTATATTTTTAATCTCTCATTTACTATTTTCACTTTTTATCTACTTCACTTCACTTTTTACTACATTTCATTGTATACTTTATATTTTTCCATTTTTTATTCTTCAAATCCGGTAATCGGCCACCCCTATTCGATCACCCATGATCATATCCGACAATCCTTCGACCACTCATGACTAGATTCGACCACCCACTGTTAAGTCTATGAAGGTTCACTCAAATCTAGTCACAAATAACCAATTCAGCGGTGATTCGAGACGTTCTGGCCGAAAACCGGGTTTCTTGACTGACTCGTCGGTTCTCAGTTGTTACCCAGTCGACCAGATTTTAGTCATTTGTCCGCGGTTTTCGATTTTTCCAATTTTAGATGTCAGACCGAACCGCTTTATTGTCGGGTCACGGTCGAATCGGTCCGACCGGCCGGTTCGGTCCGATTCTTACAACATTGTTCAATATTAGAAAAAATCTTTTTATGTAATAAAGATAAAATATAAAATAGCTCGCTAGCTCCTTTATGAATAATAACTTTATGAAGCCACGCCACATTTGCTTAATACAATTACCACCCCAAATTGGTGCATGCATGCGATCACCATCATGCAGAATGCTCTGCCTACCAAATTTATCCAGCACGCCTCACACCTTCGACTCCATAGCCATCATAAGCCCTAAAACCTAGCCAATTACATACATCGATCTCGATATATAAATAATGGATCGGAGGACCGCCACCGGAGAAACCACTACCCACCACCACCTTTAATATTCTGTTTGTTTGTTTGTTTGTTGCATTCACCACATACTTTCTGGTCCACTATATTTATATATATAGAGAGGTAACATAGCTATTCATTAGGAAATGATGTCGTGTACGTGAAATTTGAAAACTAATTTGTGTGTTCGTTTATTTATTATATTTTCTTTATTTAATTCTTATATTTGCTGATTTATTATTAGACTATAAATAAGTGTTCTTGCTAGTTGTGGTTTCAAGCAATCATGGAAAAGAGGATTGTTTTCTCGGTTATTGTGATTCTTTGTTTGGGGTTTTATGGTTATGTAGCGGTTGAAGCGGCGAGGGAAGGGAGGTTTTTGTACGGTGGTGCTGATGAGGGTTTAACCGTCGGTGGGTATGGTAAAGATAAGGGTTTTGTGCCTGGAATATCAACAGCCTGGCGGTCGGCCACACTAACGTGTACTGGA
>NW_012194660.1:1622091-1702901 GCF_000504015.1 Erythranthe guttata
TGGCTTTAATAGGGTGCAAAAAATATAATAGGGCGGGTTCCTTGTGTAATTAAACTTCCTTCACTGCGCCCCTACGCCCATCCGGACGGCCGTGTGAGATTAAGATCTAAAACCCGCACGGCCGCGCGGCCTTCTGTTCTTCAGAATTCTGATTATTTCACTTTTGGCCCACTTTTTCTCTGAATTTGCAGTTTTCACCCCAAAAGTTGCCAATTCTTCAATTTGCACCTAAAATACAAATAATAACCATATTAAGCACCAATTATCGTAAAAACACATCAAAAACTCCAATTAAAAGGTACAATTAAGTGTATAAATATACACTTAACACACCCCCAAACTTGAACTTTTGCTTGTCCTCAAGTAAAATCAAATTAAGAACACAAAACACGACTATACATCTCATTACATAGATCGATTGGTCAACTTCGTGTTTTCAGAACTTGCAATTATGGTGATAATTCCTAGGCATTCGCAAGCTTAACATTCAACGGCACTTAGTCACTCACTATTACCAAAAACCACAAATCATACAGTTGCTTCAAGTATCCAATATTTGCAAGTTAAAAATAGAGAAAATTTATACTTACATGCATATATTTGACTCCAAATACTCACCAAATTATTTTACTCAACTAATATTGAACAATAAGCTATTGGGATCATTGGGACTTTGTGGCTTTCAATTGTTAGGCTCTTTGGTCCGAGGTAGGTAATATGGGAATGTGTGGCTAATTTTCTTGAATTGAGGTGATTACGCCAAAATTTGAAAGCTAGGCGTTTGAAACAATAAATTCACCTCTAGGGACTTTAATAAACTCGACTCTCCAAAATTCACACGTCAACACTTTTGCCTTGAGGCAATGGATCGAGTTTTCAACACAATTCAACCACTAGTCCTTATTTCTCCCTTCTAATCTATTCTTCTTCTTCTTTTTCTTTTCTCTTTTTTTTTTTTTTTTTTTTTTTTTCGAATTTAGATATAAATATAAATAAAGATGCACGTATATATATATCTATTTTTTTTTCTTTTTTTTTTCGAAGAAGAAGAAAGATCTAATAAAACATTTCGACCGAACTCCAAGGGATAATTATTCAAAAATCTCCACTTTTCCACCTTCTACATATTGGCTAAAAGAAAGAACACCTTTTTTCTCCGAGGCTCAAATCAAGGTTCTAAGGATAAAAATTTAAAGGTAGGCTTGAAAGGCTCAAACGGTTCAAAGAATGCCCAAATCATATCCCAAATCACTTACTACCCAACACTTCGTTTCATAAATGTCCTAAGGTGAGATTTAAAACCGAACAAAGCATGATTTAGCACAAATAAATTCCAAATTTAAAATACAAAACATTCAACCAAAGCAATGCATAAAGCGTGATTCCTAGCAATAATTCACTTCTACGTTCAGTTGAATCGAAAGCTAAACAAATACCAACTCCTTATCACATAAAGCAAGCAATTTCATCATCAAACATTGGCCATCTCCCATCATCATAATTCATCGATGCGTCGAACCAAATTTTTTTTTTTTTTTTTCTTTTCGAATAATAAAACGATAACTAAAACAAAAAAAAATAGCGCAAGCAAACTAACAAACAAGCAAAACACAAATATAACCACCCCCAAACTTAAAATTCACATTGCCCTCAATGTGATTCGCTCAAAGTTGAAGGATAGAAAACACCTGTTTAAACGGCGTTTTTCTTGCCCTTCCCCTTGCCTTTAGAAGTGCTTTCGCCTTGTGAGGTGCCCTCCCCGTCACGTCCTCGTTTCCCCATGACTTGAGACTGCGTGTGGAAGGGATTAGGAGTGAATTGATGTGCAAAATCTCCCCCAAACTTGATTTGGGCAATTCGTCGAACACCTTGTGGGCGTATCAACAAGAAAACCACCAAGATTAAGTAGTATGTGTGTGTAGTTGGTGAATTTCTGGTGAAATTTGTCAAAGAAAAGTGAATTTTTTTGAAAGAGGAAGGCTAGGGTTCGAAGTGGGGGAGAGTGGAGATTTGAAATTATGATTTTTTTTTTTTTTTTTTTTTTTTTTTTTTTTTCGCACGGCCGTGCGAGATTTAGGTGAAAAATCCGCACGGCCGTGCCCTTTCTCCGAATTAGGCAGTAGCCTCCAAATTTCGCACGGCCGTGCGAAATTTAGGTGTAAAATCCGCACGGCCGTGCCCTTTTCCTATTTTGGGCAGTAGCTTCCCCGAAATCTCACACGGCCGTGTGAAATTCCTGCCCTTTTCTTGCACGGCCGTGTGAATAATTGCAATTAGGTCCCTGCAAAATAAAAACTTCCTATTAGTGCCCCTAAACTTTTTTTTTTTTTTTTTTTTTTTTTTTAAATAAAATAAAATAACAGCCAAACTAAAAATTTAAAATAACATAAAATACAAAAAACGAAAGCTCGGGTTGCCTCCCGAGAAGCGCTAAGTTTACTGTCTTCAGCCAGACTTTGTTCTTGCTCTTCAATTCCTTAGCTTTTGAACCCATTTTCTTACTTCCTTTTGGAGAAAGTCTTGAATAAATGGGTTGATCCGATTCTTCTTTCGACTGGTTCGCTTAGGAATGCCCTTGAATTTATTCTTCTTGATGTCATGAGGCTTGCCAACATCGTCTTTTATCACGGTGTTTTGAGTAGGTGTTGTAACCAACTCAACCCTTTTCTTTTGTTCTCCTACATGCACATTAGTATCCACAACAAAATTTAAATCATGTAATTTAACAGGAAACAGTTTAGAATCACTTACCTCATCAAGAAGATAACATCCATTAGCCGTAATAGGCTTTTCATCCACCCGGTACACCTTGAAGATCACTGTTTCTTCCCCCACACTCATTCTTAGCTCTCTCTTTCCTACATCAATAATTGACCTACCGGTTGCTAAGAATGGGCGTCCTAAAATAAGGGGAATATTTTCATCTTCCTCTATGTCTAGTACTAGAAAATCGGCCGGGAGTATGAACTTATCTACCTTGATCAATACATCTTCAACTATACCTAAAGGGTGAGTAAAAGATCTATCGGCTAGCTGCAAGGTCACGGAAGTAGGCTTAATTTCTCCTAAATTCAATTTCTCATAAATTGATAAAGGCATTAAATTTACGCTCGCCCCTTGATCACACAACGCCCGCCCAAAATACCTAGTACCTATTGTGCATGGAATGGTACAACTGCCCGGATCTCTAAGCTTCGGTGGAATTTTATTTGCAAGGATAGCACTACTTTGCTCATTGAGGTCTATGATTGCTGCACACTCCGGAAGCCTCATCTTCTTCGATACAAGTTCCTTTATAAACTTAACCCAATTCGGCATATGCTTAAGCGCCTCAACAAAAGGAATATTAACATGCAATTTTTTAAGATAATCCAAAAATGACTGAAATTGCATATCAAGCTTAGAGTTTTGAAAACGTTGAGGGAAGGGTACCTTGGGAGTAAGTTCACTTACTGTGATCTTTGTGTTGCTTGGCCCGACCTCAGTTTTTTTCTTAGGCTCCTCTTCAATAGGCGGTGGTGCAACGGACTTTTTAGGACCTTCCTCTAATTGCCTCCCATTTCGCAAACTTACTGCATTGCACTGCTCTATGTTGTTCTTCCGAGGATCTTCCGTATTCGACGGCAGTGCTCCCGATGGCCTCGCATTTAGCTGGTTTGCAAGCTGACCCATCTGTGTTTCCAAATTTCGAATGGAAGCTTGAGTCGACGTCATGAATTTCGCTAAGATGTCAGCGAGGTCAACTCCTTAGGTCGGAGCTTGAGGTGGATTTTGGAATTCGGGCGCTGGCCTTTGTCCTTGCTGATTTCCTCCCCATCCAAAGTTGGGGTGATCTTTCCATCCCGGATTATAAATGTTGGAGTACGGGTTCCTCTGTTGTCGGTTGGTGTCATTCACGTAATTTAGAGACTCTGTTTCTGCTAAGCACCGGTCGGGACCTTGGATTGCATGGACTTGCTGGGTCTGCAAAGCTGCAACTTGCTTTGATAGCTTTTCTAACTGGGCGGTGATTGCGGTGACTCCGTCTAACTCTAAAATTCCTCCCGTCTTATTGGCTCTGCTATTTGACCGGTCCGATGCCCGCATGTATTTGTTCCTTGCGATCCGCTCCAAAAGTTCGTAAGCTTCGTCATACGTCAAGCTCATGTACATACCGCCAGCTGCTGAATCGAGCACCGTTCTCGAATTATCTTGCAATCCATCATAAAATATTTGAAGTTGCCGCCACTCTTGAAGACCGTGATTTGGGCATCTCCGAATTAATTGTTTGAATCGCTCCCACGTTTCGAACAACGCTTCACCGGCTTCTTGTAAGAAGTTTTGTATTTCTCTCCGGATTCCCTCAGTTTTGGTTGGAGAGTTGTACGTATTCATGAAGAGTTGTGCTAGCTGGGGCCAAGATGAGATGGAGTGCGGTGCACGAGTTTGCAACCATTCTCGGGCTGCTCCTTGTAAAGAGTGCTTGAACAGGCGGAGTTGCAGTGCTTCGGGTGATACTCCGTTCATCTTGTGCGAATCACACGTTTCGAGAAAATTGACCAAGTGGAGATGCGGATCTTCATGAGCTAACCCGCTGAATAACCCATTGTTTTGGAGCATAGTAAGGAGTCCCGCTCGAATTTCGAAAGTGCTGGCTTCAATGGGGGGCTGCTGAATGCTCGATTGAAAGCCATTGAGTGTTGGAACGGTATACTCATGCAATGCTCGTTGACGAGGTGGTGGATTAATTAGCTGGTGTTGCCCTTGCTCATTGACGATTTCTCTTGCCGCATTCGGTAAGCACCCTTGGTCATCTTCCCTATGATTATTCTCTTCTTCCATTCGCCTAAAAAGTACCTAAACAAAATAATAAAAATAAAATAAGCAAAGAAAATAATTAAATAAAATAAATAAAACGGCTGAAGTAAGAAAAATTGCTCAAATTCAATATTAGAATAAATAAATAATTTAGCCGTATTCCCCGGCAACGGCGCCAAAAACTTGTTGGGTGCTAAATACCAACACGCAAGTGCACGTATCGCAAACAAGTAATAAAGTGGACTCGTGAGAGTCGGATGTCGATCCCACAGGGAATACGCAAATTACCTAATCCTAAGTACCAAATTCTAACAATTATGATTTTTATCCAGCCTACGCAAGTTTGTCAAGTTAAATTAATTAAACACTTAAACTAATTAAGAAAGCAAATAACACGGGAAAATATCAATTAAAACGGACCAAGGATTTTATCTTCCCCCTATGCAAGAATTGCTCACCCAAAATCCCTCAATTATGAAATATATGATTCATGATTATTAACCCGAGACACTAATTTACTCATAACCCGCTGTCGCGTGTATTATGAGTCTATTATTCATAAGCGATTCACTATATGTCTATGCAAACCAATTATGAGTAAAGCATTAACTAACAAGTCTCGTAAATGGCTACCTAAGGTGATATCTGTATGTCTACGACACCACATGCAATTGACACACTCATCCGGTGAAAACTACTCGAAGGTTCTTCTACTTACCGTCTAATTATCAAAATAGCTCTGTCGAGTCAATCCCAATAATCACAGATAAAGCACATAAATAGATCAAGTTCATGCACTAACAATCATAACAAGTAGAAGAAATAATCATAAAATCATAATTGCATAATCTCAAGAAAAAAGGGTTCGCAATCCCTACATAGGGTTCCAACAAAATCCTAGATTAAAAACTTAGCTACGCATGTTCGTTACGAAAAACATAATAAAAATACGAAAAATCATAAAACTATAAATAACAATAAAAGAGGAGAACTATGATGAAGATTGGTCAAGTCTTCGTCTTCGTTCTTGTGCTCCTTGATTGCGTGTAGAAAGATGAAAGACAAAAACTAAAGCTAAAGATAAAAGGTAGAAAAATCCCAGATAGGTCTAATTGTGTGCTTGTGGCCTTTAAATAGGGTGCAAAAAATATAATAGGGCGGGTTTCCTTGTGTAATTAAACTTCCTTCACTGCGCCCCTACGCCCATCCGGACGGCCGTGTGAGATTAAGATCTAAAACCCGCACGGCCGCGCGGCCTTCTGTTCTTCAGAATTCTGATTATTTCACTTTTGGCCCACTTTTTCTCTGAATTTGCAGTTTTCACCCCAAAAGTTGCCAATTCTTCAATTTGCACCTAAAATACAAATAATAACCATATTAAGCACCAATTATCGTAAAAACACATCAAAAACTCCAATTAAAAGGTACAATTAAGTGTATAAATATACACTTAACACACCCCCAAACTTGAACTTTTGCTTGTCCTCAAGTAAAATCAAATTAAGAACACAAAACACGACTATACATCTCATTACATAGATCGATTGGTCAACTTCGTGTTTTCAGAACTTGCAATTATGGTGATAATTCCTAGGCATTCGCAAGCTTAACATTCAACGGCACTTAGTCACTCACTATTACCAAAAACCACAAATCATACAGTTGCTTCAAGTATCCAATATTTGCAAGTTAAAAATAGAGAAAATTTATACTTACATGCATATATTTGACTCCAAATACTCACCAAATTATTTTACTCAACTAATATTGAACAATAAGCTATTGGGATCATTGGGACTTTGTGGCTTTCAATTGTTAGGCTCTTTGGTCCGAGGTAGGTAATATGGGAATGTGTGGCTAATTTTCTTGAATTGAGGTGATTACGCCAAAATTTGAAAGCTAGGCGTTTGAAACAATAAATTCACCTCTAGGGACTTTAATAAACTCGACTCTCCAAAATTCACACGTCAACACTTTTGCCTTGAGGCAATGGATCGAGTTTTCAACACAATTCAACCACTAGTCCTTATTTCTCCCTTCTAATCTATTCTTCTTCTTCTTTTTCTTTTCTCTTTTTTTTTTTTTTTTTTTTTTTCGAATTTAGATATAAATATAAATAAAGATGCACGTATATATATATCTATTTTTTTTCTTTTTTTTTTCGAAGAAGAAGAAAGATCTAATAAAACATTTCGACCGAACTCCAAGGGATAATTATTCAAAAATCTCCACTTTTCCACCTTCTACATATTGGCTAAAAGAAAGAACACCTTTTTTCTCCGAGGCTCAAATCAAGGTTCTAAGGATAAAAATTTAAAGGTAGGCTTGAAAGGCTCAAACGGTTCAAAGAATGCCCAAATCATATCCCAAATCACTTACTACCCAACACTTCGTTTCATAAATGTCCTAAGGTGAGATTTAAAACCGAACAAAGCATGATTTAGCACAAATAAATTCCAAATTTAAAATACAAAACATTCAACCAAAGCAATGCATAAAGCGTGATTCCTAGCAATAATTCACTTCTACGTTCAGTTGAATCGAAAGCTAAACAAATACCAACTCCTTATCACATAAAGCAAGCAATTTCATCATCAAACATTGGCCATCTCCCATCATCATAATTCATCGATGCGTCGAACCAAATTTTTTTTTTTTTTTTTCTTTTCGAATAATAAAACGATAACTAAAACAAAAAAAAATAGCGCAAGCAAACTAACAAACAAACCACCCCCAAACTTAAAATTCACATTGCCCTCAATGTGATTCGCTCAAAGTTGAAGGATAGAAAACACCTGTTTAAACGGCGTTTTTCTTGCCCTTCCCCTTGCCTTTAGAAGTGCTTTCGCCTTGTGAGGTGCCCTCCCCGTCACGTCCTCGTTTCCCCATGACTTGAGACTGCGTGTGGAAGGGATTAGGAGTGAATTGATGTGCAAAATCTCCCCCAAACTTGATTTGGGCAATTCGTCGAACACCTTGTGGGCGTATCAACAAGAAAACCACCAAGATTAAGTAGTATGTGTGTGTAGTTGGTGAATTTCTGGTGAAATTTGTCAAAGAAAAGTGAATTTTTTTGAAAGAGGAAGGCTAGGGTTCGAAGTGGGGGAGAGTGGAGATTTGAAATTATGATTTTTTTTTTTTTTTTTTTTTTTTTCGCACGGCCGTGCGAGATTTAGGTGAAAAATCCGCACGGCCGTGCCCTTTCTCCGAATTAGGCAGTAGCCTCCAAATTTCGCACGGCCGTGCGAAATTTAGGTGTAAAATCCGCACGGCCGTGCCCTTTTCCTATTTTGGGCAGTAGCTTCCCCGAAATCTCACACGGCCGTGTGAAATTCCTGCCCTTTTCTTGCACGGCCGTGTGAATAATTGCAATTAGGTCCCTGCAAAATAAAAACTTCCTATTAGTGCCCCTAAACTTTTTTTTTTTTTTTTTTTTTTTTTAAATAAAATAAAATAACAGCCAAACTAAAAATTTAAAATAACATAAAATACAAAAAACGAAAGCTCGGGTTGCCTCCCGAGAAGCGCTAAGTTTACTGTCTTCAGCCAGACTTTGTTCTTGCTCTTCAATTCCTTAGCTTTTGAACCCATTTTCTTACTTCCTTTTGGAGAAAGTCTTGAATAAATGGGTTGATCCGATTCTTCTTTCGACTGGTTCGCTTAGGAATGCCCTTGAATTTATTCTTCTTGATGTCATGAGGCTTGCCAACATCGTCTTTTATCACGGTGTTTTGAGTAGGTGTTGTAACCAACTCAACCCTTTTCTTTTGTTCTCCTACATGCACATTAGTATCCACAACAAAATTTAAATCATGTAATTTAACAGGAAACAGTTTAGAATCACTTACCTCATCAAGAAGATAACATCCATTAGCCGTAATAGGCTTTTCATCCACCCGGTACACCTTGAAGATCACTGTTTCTTCCCCCACACTCATTCTTAGCTCTCTCTTTCCTACATCAATAATTGACCTACCGGTTGCTAAGAATGGGCGTCCTAAAATAAGGGGAATATTTTCATCTTCCTCTATGTCTAGTACTAGAAAATCGGCCGGGAGTATGAACTTATCTACCTTGATCAATACATCTTCAACTATACCTAAAGGGTGAGTAAAAGATCTATCGGCTAGCTGCAAGGTCACGGAAGTAGGCTTAATTTCTCCTAAATTCAATTTCTCATAAATTGATAAAGGCATTAAATTTACGCTCGCCCCTTGATCACACAACGCCCGCCCAAAATACCTAGTACCTATTGTGCATGGAATGGTACAACTGCCCGGATCTCTAAGCTTCGGTGGAATTTTATTTGCAAGGATAGCACTACTTTGCTCATTGAGGTCTATGATTGCTGCACACTCCGGAAGCCTCATCTTCTTCGATACAAGTTCCTTTATAAACTTAACCCAATTCGGCATATGCTTAAGCGCCTCAACAAAAGGAATATTAACATGCAATTTTTTAAGATAATCCAAAAATGACTGAAATTGCATATCAAGCTTAGAGTTTTGAAAACGTTGAGGGAAGGGTACCTTGGGAGTAAGTTCACTTACTGTGATCTTTGTGTTGCTTGGCCCGACCTCAGTTTTTTTCTTAGGCTCCTCTTCAATAGGCGGTGGTGCAACGGACTTTTTAGGACCTTCCTCTAATTGCCTCCCATTTCGCAAACTTACTGCATTGCACTGCTCTATGTTGTTCTTCCGAGGATCTTCCGTATTCGACGGCAGTGCTCCCGATGGCCTCGCATTTAGCTGGTTTGCAAGCTGACCCATCTGTGTTTCCAAATTTCGAATGGAAGCTTGAGTCGACGTCATGAATTTCGCTAAGATGTCAGCGAGGTCAACTCCTTAGGTCGGAGCTTGAGGTGGATTTTGGAATTCGGGCGCTGGCCTTTGTCCTTGCTGATTTCCTCCCCATCCAAAGTTGGGGTGATCTTTCCATCCCGGATTATAAATGTTGGAGTACGGGTTCCTCTGTTGTCGGTTGGTGTCATTCACGTAATTTAGAGACTCTGTTTCTGCTAAGCACCGGTCGGGACCTTGGATTGCATGGACTTGCTGGGTCTGCAAAGCTGCAACTTGCTTTGATAGCTTTTCTAACTGGGCGGTGATTGCGGTGACTCCGTCTAACTCTAAAATTCCTCCCGTCTTATTGGCTCTGCTATTTGACCGGTCCGATGCCCGCATGTATTTGTTCCTTGCGATCCGCTCCAAAAGTTCGTAAGCTTCGTCATACGTCAAGCTCATGTACATACCGCCAGCTGCTGAATCGAGCACCGTTCTCGAATTATCTTGCAATCCATCATAAAATATTTGAAGTTGCCGCCACTCTTGAAGACCGTGATTTGGGCATCTCCGAATTAATTGTTTGAATCGCTCCCACGTTTCGAACAACGCTTCACCGGCTTCTTGTAAGAAGTTTTGTATTTCTCTCCGGATTCCCTCAGTTTTGGTTGGAGAGTTGTACGTATTCATGAAGAGTTGTGCTAGCTGGGGCCAAGATGAGATGGAGTGCGGTGCACGAGTTTGCAACCATTCTCGGGCTGCTCCTTGTAAAGAGTGCTTGAACAGGCGGAGTTGCAGTGCTTCGGGTGATACTCCGTTCATCTTGTGTGAATCACACGTTTCGAGAAAATTGACCAAGTGGAGATGCGGATCTTCATGAGCTAACCCGCTGAATAACCCATTGTTTTGGAGCATAGTAAGGAGTCCCGCTCGAATTTCGAAAGTGCTGGCTTCAATGGGGGGCTGCTGGATGCTCGATTGAAAGCCATTGAGTGTTGGAACGGTATACTCATGCAATGCTCGTTGACGAGGTGGTGGATTAATTAGCTGGTGTTGCCCTTGCTCATTGACGATTTCTCTTGCCGCATTCGGTAAGCACCCTTGGTCATCTTCCCTATGATTATTCTCTTCTTCCATTCGCCTAAAAAGTACCTAAACAAAATAATAAAAATAAAATAAGCAAAGAAAATAATTAAATAAAATAAATAAAACGGCTGAAGTAAGAAAAATTGCTCAAATTCAATATTAGAATAAATAAATAATTTAGCCGTATTCCCCGGCAACGGCGCCAAAAACTTGTTGGGTGCTAAATACCAACACGCAAGTGCACGTATCGCAAACAAGTAATAAAGTGGACTCGTGAGAGTCGGATGTCGATCCCACAGGGAATACGCAAATTACCTAATCCTAAGTACCAAATTCTAACAATTATGATTTTTATCCAGCCTACGCAAGTTTGTCAAGTTAAATTAATTAAACAACTAAACTAATTAAGAAAGTAAATAACACGGGAAAATATCAATTAAAACGGACCAAGGATTTTATCTTCCCCCTATGCAAGAATTGCTCACCCAAAATCCCTCAATTATGAAATATATGATTCATGATTATTAACCCGAGACACTAATTTACTCATAACCCGCTGTCGCGTGTATTATGAGTCTATTATTCATAAGCGATTCACTATATGTCTATGCAAACCAATTATGAGTAAAGCATTAACTAACAAGTCTCGTAAATGGCTACCTAAGGTGATATCTGTATGTCTACGACACCACATGCAATTGACACACTCATCCGGTGAAAACTACTCGAAGGTTCTTCTACTTACCGTCTAATTATCAAAATATCTCTGTCGAGTCAATCCCAATAATCACAGATAAAGCACATAAATAGATCAAGTTCATGCACTAACAATCATAACAAGTAGAAGAAATAATCATAAAATCATAATTGCATAATCTCAAGAAAAAAGGGTTCGCAATCCCTACATAGGGTTCCAACAAAATCCTAGATTAAAAACTTAGCTACGCATGTTCGTTACGAAAAACATAATAAAAATACGAAAAATCATAAAACTATAAATAACAATAAAAGAGGAGAGCTATGATGAAGATTCGTCAAGTCTTCGTCTTCGTTCTTGTGCTCCTTGATTGCGTGTAGAAAGATGAAAGACAAAAACTAAAGCTAAAGATAAAAGGTAGAAAAATCCCAGATAGGTCTAATTGTGTGCTTGTGGCCTTTAAATATGGTGCAAAAAATATAATAGGACGGGTTTCCTTGTGTAATTAAACTTCCTTCACTGCGCCCCTACGCCCATCCGGACGGCCGTGTGAGATTAAGATCTAAAACCCGCACGGCCGCGCGGCCTTCTGTTCTTCAGAATTCTGATTATTTCACTTTTGGCCCACTTTTTCTCTGAATTTGCAGTTTTCACCCCAAAAGTTGCCAATTCTTCAATTTGCACCTAAAATACAAATAATAACCATATTAAGCACCAATTATCGTAAAAACACATCAAAAACTCCAATTAAAAGGTACAATTAAGTGTATAAATATACACTTAACAGTTGCTAACGAAAAAGATCGAGGTCGAGACGTGCCAAGTAGTCACCTTGAAGAACGGCAAGAAATTGGAGGAAGCCCCACAAAAAGAGAAGAGAAACACGGTAATCGAGAAGCCGAAAGTGAATGAGGAAAAAGAATCAACTCATGAAGAGCCACCATCAACGGTGCCTTCACAAGTCCCTCCAATTCCTTATCCTCAAAAATTTATAAAGAAGCAGCTCGATGTTGAATATCAAAGGTTTTTGGACAAGTTGAAGGAAATTCGCATAAATATTCCTTTCATTGAAGCACTTCAAAAGATGCCAAAGTGGGTGAAGTTCCTCAAGGACCTCGTGAAGAAAAGTAAGAAATTGCAAGGGAACGAGATGATCCAACTCACGGAGCAAATTAGTGCAATTCTTACTCGGCCTCTTCCACAAAAACTCGGCGATCCAGGTAAGTTTACTATTCCTTGTACTATAGGAGGTAAAAATTTTAGATCGCTCATTGATTTAGGTGCTAGCATTAATCTTATGCCGTACTCTACTTTTAAAAATCTTGGGTTAGGAGAAATTGAACCGACGGCTATAACTCTTCAATTAGCCGATAGATCTTTAGTCTACCCAAAAGGTATTTTAGAGAATGTGCTAGTGAAAGTCAATAAATTTATCTTCCCTGTCGATTTCGTTATACTTGATATAGATAAGGATAGGGAGATACCTCTTATCGTAGGGAGACCGTTTTTAGCCACGTCGAAAACGCTAATTGATTGTGCTAGTGGTGATCTTACAATGACTGTTCATGATCAAACAATCAAATTCAATGTTTTTAGCGCTAATAAAAATCCATGCGATAATAATGATTGTTTTGCTATTGAGCTTATGGATTTTACAACTCATGAAAAGTTTGATGTTTCGATCTTGGACAATGGGAAAGCATCTTTGAGTGCAGGAGATGATGGCGGAAACGAAAATCGAAAGGAGCAAGTTTACTTCATGGACTCAATTTCAACTCCTCCGAGAGAAAGTCATACGAGTCGAGGTCTTAACGACGAGGAGAATGCAAGGAAGATGTTGCCACCCAAAGACTCGAGCAAGTCACGAGAGAAGGATGAGTCAAGCTATTGTGGTCGTAAGGAGAAAATCAAAAAGGAATTGCACAAAGGACAATTGGTGTTATTGTGCAAATCCCGTCTTTGGTTATTTCCAAGGAATCGCAAATCAAAGTGGTCGCGGCCGTGTATTGTCCAAGAAATTCTTCCTCACAAGGTGGTCAAAATAAAGGAACGAGATTCAAATCGTACATTCAACGTGAAACGGAGCCGGCTCAAACCGTATTGGGAAGCGAGTGAAGAATGCCAAGTGACCTCGGTCACTTTTGCTTGAAAATAACGAAGCAACGTCCGGCTGAAGACTTTAAACTTAACGCTTCTCGGGAGGCAACCCGAGCTTTATTGTTTTTTCGTATTTTTCTTTAATTTTTCGTTTCGTTTTTAATATCATAAGCATGCATTCTAATTTATTATTTGAATTTTACTTTTCAGGGTCGAAAACGTGATCGAGGGTCGAGTGGGCCGGCCGTAAAAAAAAAAAAAAAAATTTGCAGCACTGTATTTGAGACGGCCGTCCCAAAATATACCTTTAAAATGGGACGGCCGTCCCACAACCAGAAGAGGAAAAAAATGTCGGACGGCCGTCCGAAAATCAGCACAAAACCCGGGACGGCCGTCCGACTAGTTTTGGGGCGTTTTAGCTTTAAAAAAAATTAGATTTTCTCCCCCATTATTTTCTAAACCCTCCTCTTTCCTTCTCTCAAACTCCCACACACAAAGGAGGCAAGAGAATCGAACCAAAATCTTCAAAATCTACTCTTTCAAGGCACGCTCACAAGAAGCCGCACGAGTGAAGCTTCATCTTCTAAAGGCAAAGGAAAATGCAAGAAAAGTGCCACCAAAACGACGATTCCTCTTCCAAAGCCGCTCCTCAAGCCCGAGACGACCCCGAAGCCTCAAGCTCCCGTGCCGATCGACGATTCCGAATGAAGATGGAGCGAGAGAGCTTTCCGATGATGAGGAGCATGAGATAGCTAGGGAGGAACACCCCGATCACATCGACTCCGACTAAATCAGGTGTTTTCTATCTTTAAACTTTGTGCTAATTTCGTTGAGGGCAACGAAAATTTTAAGTTTGGGGGTGAAAAACATGTTATTTTTGTGCTTATTTGTTTTAGTTTGCATGCATTAGGTTTTATTCGTTTTTATTGTTTTTCTCGTTTTTCCGGAATATATATAAAAAAAAAAAAAAAAAAAAAAAGTTGCTTGAGTCGAATGCATCGATGATTTGTGATGATGAGAGATGATCAATGTTTGATGATGAGATTGCTTGTTTTGTGTGATAAGGATTTGATGTTTGTTTAGCTTTCGATTCAACGGGACTTAGAAGCGAATTATTGCTAGGAATCACATTTTGTGCATTGCTTTGGTTGAATGTTTTGTATTTTAAATTTGGAATTAATTTGTGCTAGATCATGCTATGTTCGGTTTTAGAACTCACCTTAGGAAATTTATGATACGAAGTATTGAGTAGTGAGTGATTTGGGATATGATTTGGGCCTTCTTTGAACCGTTTGAGCCTTTCAAGCCGACCTTTTTATCGAAATATTCCTTAGAACCTTGATTTGAGCCTCGGAGAAAAGGTGTTCTTTCTTTTAGCCATGTGTATAAGGTAGAAAAGTGGAGATTCTTGAAAATTACCCTTTGGAGTTCGGTCGAAAAATTTTATAAGGTCCTTATTCTTCTTCGGAAAAAAAAAAAAAAAGAGAGAGAAAAAAGAAAAAAGAAGACAAATATCTATGCTTCTATATAAAGACATATAAAAAAAAATATAGAAAAAAGAAGAAGAAGAAGAAGAAGAAGAGACTAGAAGGGAGAAATAAGGACTAGTTGTTGAATTATTTTTGAAAACTCGATTCATTGCCTCAAAAGCAAAAGTGGAGACTTTTGAACTTTTGAAAATCGAGTTTATTAAAGTCCGTAGAGGTGAATTCATTGTTTCAAACGCCTATCTTTCAAATTTTGGCGTAATCACCTAAATTCAAGAAGAATAGCCACATATACCCATATTTCCTATCTCGAACCAAAGAGCCTATCAATTGAAAGCCACAAAGCCCCAATGATCCCAATAGCTTAATGTTCGATATTAGTAGAGTAGAATAATTTTGTGAGTATTTGGAGTCAAGCATATGCATGTAAGTATAAATTCTTTCTATCTTTAATTTGCAAATATTGGATGCTTGAAGCAATTGTATGAATTGTGGTTTTTGGTAATGGTGAGTGACTAAGTGTTGTTGAATTTTGAGCTTGCGAATGCCTAAGAATTGTCATTATAATTACAAGTTCTGAAAACGTGAAGTTGATCATTGATCTATGTGATGAGATGTTATCGTTGAGTTATTTGCTTATTGGTAGATTTTGCTTGAGGACAAGCAAAAGTTCAAGTTTGGGGGTGTGTTAAGTGTATATTTTTACACTTTATCGTACCTTTTTATTTGAGTTTTTGGTGTGTTTTAACGATAATTGGTGCTTAAAAAGTTTATTTATTGTATGTTAGGTACTAATTGAAGAATTGGAAAAGTATGGGGTCAAAACTGCAATTTTGGCGAAAATATGGGTCAAAAGTGAAAATATCAAAATTCTGAAGATTTAAAGCTCGGACCCCTGTCCCAGTTTTAGTGCAAATTATGGGACCCCCGTCCGAGACTCCGAAATTGCGCAGTAAAGGGATTTTAATTGCACAAGGAAACTGCCTTCTTCCCCAAGTTCTTCACCCTATATAAGACCAATCCAAGCACACAATTAAGGATCTTTTTACGCAATTTGGAGAGCAACAAAGCAATAACGAAGACGAAGAATTCGAAGACTCTAAGCATAGATTTATCGTTTATGACTTATTTTATTTGTGTTTTTTCTTTAATCGTGAGTAACTAATTTTCTTATTTCTAGGATTTTATTTGGAACCCTATGTGGGATTTATGAACCCAATTCTATGATTTTATGCAAGTTTTAATTCCGGATTATTTCTTCTAATTGTTTTATTAAGTGCATGAACTTGATCAACTTATGTGCTTTTATGTTATTGTTAATCGCATGAATCGGAAGATCGGGTTAATAATTAGAACTGTGGTAGAAGAGCATTTGTGGTATTAACATAGGAATATAGTTAATCTCTTAGGTAGCCATTATTGAGATTTGTGCTTAATGTTGTGCTCTAGAATTAATTGCATAGGAATATAGTAATTGAATCTAGAGTATTAGAATCGTAATACACGCGGAAGCGGGTTATGATTATTTTAGCATCTCAGGTTAATAATCCGGGTTAATTGCTTGCATAATTGAAGGAATTGGGGGAATAATAATCACATAGGGGGAATAATAAAATCCTAGGCTCGTTTACTCTGATAAATCTTCGTGTTTAATTTGCTTTCTTGCTTTGTCGTTTTAATTTGCCTTTTAATTTAATTTAGTTAATTCTCTCTAAAATTCGACTGTGTAGGGTGGACTTGATAATAATTGGTAGAATTTAGCGTCTAGGATTAGATAATTAAATATTCCCTGTGGGTTCGATATCCGGACTTTTAGTCCACTATATTACTTGTACGATACGTGCACTTGCGTGTAGGTTTTCGGCCAACAACAATATACTCGGCTTCACTTGAAGATAAAGCAACAGTCATTTGCTTCTTAGAAATCCATGCAATCACCTTCGAACTAATAGAGAAAACATAGCCCGAAGTGCTTTTTCGATCATCCAACGAACCTGGCCAATCACTATCCATGAAATCGATCAAGGAAATATTTTCTTCTTTTTCGTACTTGAACCGTTGCTTCTTTGTTTCAATCGATGGAAGGCCAACAACCATACTCTTTTGCTTCAATAGTTGCAGCCCCTTGTGGTGCAAATGACCATATCTTCAATGCCACAAATGGAATTTATCAACACTTTCTTCTTTGAAGGCCATTTCCTTTTCCAGCGATATAACTAAGGGAAAAAAAAAACCCTGTTTGATGTCATTTGGATTGTCATCACATGAGTTTTGGTTTTCTTATCAAATATACTGCACTCGTTATCGTCAAAAAGTAACCGGTATCCTTTTTGCATGAGTTGGCCAATGCTCAATAAATTTTGAGTGACGTTCGCAACGAAAAGAATATCTTTAATGAGCTTTTGGTTGTCTCCCTTTTGTTAGCATCAATTACGCCTTTTCCTTTTGCTTCAAGAATGCCTCCGTCTCCAAGTTTTATTTTAGAATAGTGATTTGTATCTATGTCCACAAATGTACTACGATCACCACACATGTGGTTGCTACAAGCGCTATCGACATACCACACTTTCTCAAACTCTTTTTTCTCATGTATGCAAGAAAAGAGTTGGTCTTCTTCATGCTTGGAGAAGTTGGCTTCGTCTTTGTCGTTTTTATTTTTTCTTGGATATTTAGAATACGAGTGGTCCGTATCCTTACAGCTCTTGCATCTAAAGAAACAATCTTTAATTTCCTGATTCAATTTTTGCAAATAAGGCAACCCGAAGAAGAATTTTCAAATTATTGTTTCCTTATTTAATGAATTTTCCTTGTCTTTTTTCTTTGTTGTTGAATCCGCCTCTTCCACCTTGCCAAACTTTTCTTGTCCGAAATACAAAGTTTTGACTGAAAAACTTGATCCACGGACTGATTTGATGACCTATTCAATATTTCCTCGTGAACTTGAAGAGAACTCATCAATTCATTAAGGTATAGGTGGAAAGATTTTTAGATTCTTCTGTGGCAGCAACAACATGATCGAACTTCGCTGGAAGACTTCTTAGAATTTTTTGAACGATTTTACGTTCTTCAATAACGTCACCAAGGCTTCGAATTTGATTGATGATTTCCACAACTTTGGAAAGAAATGATAGCAGTCCATCACCTTCTTTCATTGCCATGTTATTGAAATCTCTCCAAATAGATTGGAAATATGGTTTTACCTACGCCTTGTTGAAGATATCTTCAGGCACTTGCATCTCTCCGAACATTCTCCTTGTAAAGCTTTTGTTTTGCTTCACTCCAAGTCCACGATTCACTCGTAGCTTCTTTTGTTGTTTCGTCATATGTGCTTTCCACGATATCCCAAAGATCCAAAGAGATATACAAAGTTTGCATTTGACTACTCCAATAGTTGTAGTGTTCTCCGTCGAAGATGTGTACTTGGTTGGGGGTAAGGGCAAACATGGTAAAAATATATTTCGGTAATTGAAAGAGGTGAACAAACCAGCCAAGAAAGCTGACTCTGATGCCAAATTTGTTGGGGTTTTTAATATATGGAAGTGTGGTTTTAAGAAAAAAAAAACACCAAGAATTGGTGTAAAAAATTTTACTAAGCGAAGAATGGAATTAATTAAGAACAAGAGAGGTTTTTAGTGCACGAAATTCTTAGTTTTTAGTTGTTATTATTGCATATAAAAATATGATTTTTGATACAATTTATAGGAAAGAAATGGACACAAAGAGACACTCTATTCAAAGTCCCAAGTTCTTAGGAAACGTAAAAACATTTACAAATTACAAGAAAGCTTCTTGACTTCTACAAGTCAAGTTAAATCTTGGAATGATGTTCCAACTTCTTTGTTGAAAATATGAATTATTATTTTCAACACGGTGGGGATATCTCTTAGAAATGTTTCCATACTCTAGAAACGGTCCTACCAGAGGGAAAAAATGTGATTGTAAGACTCAATAGATGGCCCGTCAGGGCAATTTATTCTTCTTGATGTCATGAGGCTTGCCAACATCGTCTTTTATCACGGTGTTTTGAACAATTTTTATGGGTATTAACGTATGAATATTGACATTAGTTATGATTAATGTTTATATTTATATAAAATATATTGCAAATTCAGTTATTTTATTTTGATTATTTGTTGATTTTTATTATTTAAATCATAATATATTTATTGTGTTTACTCAAATTCAATCAGATTGTGTATTTGAATTATTCGATTATTATTATTAGTGTTTAAAAAGACTATTTAAAATAAAGAAATGTTAAGATGAAATCATAATATTAGGAAATTCGAAGAGGTGGAATCATTATAACTTCAAACAATATTTTATCTTTTGTGGTTTTTTTAATATTTTGTACATTGGTGGATGATGGATGCAAGGTTGGGCAATTTGGATCTTTATAACTTTTTATTTCTAAAGTATTTTTATATATATCAGCTTTATATTATTGAATTTGCACGTACGAATTGCATGCGATTATATTGGGTTCAGTTTAAGGAGAATTTCGGAATCTAAAATTTTTTTTTGGATTCTTGTGATAAGATTTTTGTATCGGATTTGTGTTATTATTGAATTTGCAGGTACAAATTAATCATCTGATTTATTTTGGATTCAATTTGTGGATGGTTTTAGAATCTGAACAATTTTGTTTGGATACTTGTGATTAGATTTTTGTATCGTATTTATGTTATTATAAATTTTCAGGTACAAATTAATCATATGATTAGTTTAGGTTCAATTTGAGGATGATCTGAAATCTGAACAACTTTATTTGGATTCATGTAATTAGATTTGTGTAACATGACTGTTTTTTTATTACATGTTTTGTTATGTACATAGTGTGGACACTTTGTTTACATTTTTTGTGGAGATAATTGGGAAATACATCACTCTATTTTTTCATGTTGCGGTGTTAACAACTTGCATTTACAAGATCATTTTGTTATATATTTTTTTATTTTTTCGAATTATGTCTTGCACAAATTTTACTTAGGCTTTGGTTTCTTAGAATTTAAGACTATGTAGTTAATATGAAAAGGCATAATTTAATACCATTCATTTACTTTTGTGAAAACAAAAATATTAATTAATTGCCAATGTCAAGTTAATGCAGCATGAATTAGATAGACATTAAACGAAACAAAAAATTTGGTTTACACAAAATTAGTAGTTTATGTGCAAAAGAATTTCATCAAAACCCTAGTGCACTAACCAAAGTCGACTAGATAAAATATGTTATCTAATAAAACCATGTAATACAAATGTCTTATAGTAAATCAAAGGAGATCAGTTTTAATACAAATGTCTTATATTAACCCAAAGGAAATCAATCGTAATACAAATATCTTATAATAAACTAGAACTGGCAATTGAGCCAGGTATATCCGAAGCCCAATGGCTCGGCCTAATTTTATTTGAGCCGAACTCGATTTTTGTGAGCCGGTTCGAGTTTGAGCATTTTTCATTGAACTCGATTAAACTATGGGCCGAGTTTGAGCTTACCATGGCTCAACCCAAATAAATTCCGACTAAATTAATAATTTTGTGTGTGTGTGTCTATATATATATATATATATATATATATCGCAAGAACACACAGGATATCCATGATTGATCAAGCGATCTAATCCCCTACTGCAATGTACAAACCTCCCACTAGATTTCGGACTGCACGAACACTGGCCCTTGGGGCGGTCCTCGGTGGAACTTAGGCTAGGTCACGATACAGCTGGTCCTCTACTGAA
This sequence comes from Erythranthe guttata, assembly GCF_000504015.1. Next base: position 1,642,778 of record NW_012194660.1, read on the forward strand.
GTCACGGTGATGTCTGGGTCTTAAGGATTAATTGTGTACAACTATATCATAGAAACCTCGACTCGATTATTGAGAACCACTTAGTGATCTCTAGATTGAGGGACTTCAGTGAACTCATCAACTTATGAGCACCCACTTATGTATGCCGATGTCACAATATCGTTGACTGATGAGACGCAGTACACATACACTAAGTGCTAGTCTCAAATGGGAAAGATCGATATCCTCATTAGTGGCGTAACCCATTTAATAGGAACTACGTTCAAGAGTTACTATGCTTAAATAAACAATCTCACAATTCTACTAGATCTATTTATAGTAATTAAGTAACTGTAAGGACTACATCTATGCTTATGCAAGGGATAAAGATATAAATGCCAAAGGGGTATTTATCATACAAAATAGATTATTTACGGGTAGCGTGAAAAAACACAACCATTAGTTGGCTCTTCGGTCACCTGCTCTAACAGTTGGGACACGTGACACTGTTTAGGAGGCCTATCTCATATAAGTCGTGTTGTTGGGATCTCACCGTAGAAGGTCCCTCTTTAAATATAAATATTTACAAACTTGTACGAAATATACTATTTTGGAGTTATCAAAAATAAATTAAACAAGTACCATATTTCCAACATCAAACATAAGACCAACTTTTACTATAATATCCAATAAATTTCATGAGATGTGTAAACTTATACACATGAATTAAAAGAATTTATGAGGAATTGCAAAATAGTCCATGATTAGTAGGGCTTAGTTAAAAGAGCAATATTGTACATTTTTTCTTGTAAATATATCCACTCCATTCGGACTTATTCATGTAAAAGAGCAACCTGGAGAAGTCTTCTCCTCGCTCGACCTCATGTCAAGGCTGGATGCCGCGTTCGCATTGGGAACGGGAAGGACACTGCTATTTGGGGTGATCCATGGTTGAAAAATGACGGTAATTTCCACATTCTGACCCGCCGCTCGGCAGTCTCAGCTTTTCCGAATAGGGTTTCCGATCTCATTCTGCCGGATTCCCGTGTGTGGGATTTGGACCTCATCCATGCCTCTTTTTGGCCGGTGGACCATAACAGAATTCTTGCAATCCCGATTGGCAGTAGCTTTGCACAAGACCGCCTCGTGTGGCACTACTCACGCTCCGGCCAATTCACGGTTAAATCATGCTATCACAACATTATGTACAATCATGTTGCATCTAGTGATTCACAAACGAATGGGACCTCGTCGAATAATGGAACTAAGGACCTATGGAAGTATATTTGGCATTTGTCCTTACCACCAAAAATCAAGATTTTTGTTTGGAGGGCTGCATGGGATATTATCCCGACCAAGGGGGCGCTTTTTCGTCGTCATATTACCTCAGACCCGTTCTGCAACTTGTGTGGAACCCGAACAGAGACTACGGTGCATGCCTTGATCGGTTGTAGAGATCTTCCAAAGGTTTGGCAAAGCGAACCATTCAATATTGACACAACAACTGAACCGGTCTCTTTCCTTGGCTGGCTCGATAAGATGAGGAAGCATCTTTCGAAGAACTTGCTCTGCCTCGCCATGGTAATATGCTGGAAAGCGTGGGACTCGCGTAATAGGGAAGAAAATGGAGATATGGTTGTCCGAGGATGGGAGCTACGGAATTGGAGCGAGGATTATCTCAGCATGTACAGGTCGGCATGCTTAGAGCCAACTATCACCAAGAGCCCCGCTCCACAAGTTCAGTGGACCCCGCCGCCAGAAGGAATAGTGAAAGTTAATTTCGACGCTGCATTCCCACCATCCCAGCCGCACTACAAGGTCGCCACGGTGGCTCGAAATTCCGATGGAGCTACACTCTGGTGGAGCGTCTCAACGTTTCCAGGCCATGTTCAACCAGTCGAGGGAGAAGCTCACGCTGCTCTTTTCGCAATCCAGCTTGCCCATGCAAAAGGTTGGCCGTCAATTATTATCGAAGGGGACTGTCGTCAAATTATTACGGCACTCCAAGGTGAAGACTTATTGTTATGTCCTTACGGTGCTTATTTAGAAGACATTCGTACTCTAGCTTTATCTTTTTTTTCCTGTCGTTTTTCCTTTGTTCCTCGCTCTTGTAATAAGCTAGCTCATGGTCTTGCTGTATCCATGGATCTCACCACGACTGAGGGTCTTTCTCTCCCTCCTCATTTGGCTTTTCTGGCCTAATAAATTCATTTCTCTCAAAAAAAAATTCGGACTTATTTGTTAATACAGAAAAATCTTTCATATATACCTAAATTATATATAATTCCTTGAAACTCCAATCCAACTCCAATTTCATAATTTAAACTCTAATTTAACCCCAAATTCACCAATTAACTAATTTTGGCCACATTTGTTTTCCAATTACTCGGTCTCCCTATTGACTTTTTATTTTTTAATATTTTTTTAACTCTTTTCAGTAATATTATTATGTTGATAATAATAATATTGTCTTGATTGTGTTAATATTAATGTTACTGTCTCGGCCTGCAATATTATCTCAAACAGTAATTTTACAGTATCAGCCTACATGTCTCATACAGTAATTTTACAGTTTCAGATGGTAAAATTACTGTGTAGGTTGTTTAAAAAAATATAAAAGAAAAGTCAACTCCTGAGACCAGCGATCAACCTCGATCAGTGGTCGGAAAAATAATTCATCAAAAAATATACTTTTTCAAGAAACTATGAAAATAGAGGTTAATGTGAGATATTTGTTAAAATATGGGGTCAATGCGCAATATTCATTAGGTTATGACAGTATGGATGGAATTGTTGTAAATTATATGGGTAAATTACAAACACCCCCCTGAGGTATGGTCAAATTACAAAAACACCCCTCTTGTTTGGATAATTACATCTACCCCCTCAACTATTGATTTTTTCTTACACCTCCACCCTTATTGTGCCAAATTCAACATAATCATCTAGATTCCGTGGAATGTGCTCTAGTTTGCATTCGTTTTGTGTGAAAAATACAGTTTCCGATGGACCACAAACTGATATACACAAGCTAAAAATCACATATTATGATCATCTTGCTACATAATGTAGAGTTTGAATAGTATAAAACGGGTACAAAAGTGATAATATTTCATAAAACCTCGAAGATTCCACAAAATTTGAGGAGCCGAGGGGGTGGTTGTAATTATCCAAACAAGAGGGGTGTTTTTGTAATTTGACCATACCTCAGGGGGGTGTTTGTAATTTACCCAAATTATATTGTAACGAGTATTTTGGACAAGGGACAATGGGATAAGATTTTCTGTAAAACTAATTTTGGTCTAAATGAAATTGCAAGTATATCCTCCTGCTTGAGGTTATATGCAAATCGTCCAACAATTCATTCCTTTTTATCACTAGATTTGGCTGTCCCGATTTTATCTTTATCCCCAATCACTTTAAAACATGGAAAATACTCTCACCATTTTATATTAAGTCTCATTTAAAATTAATGCATACTATAAACATGGATAAAATGAAATTTAATGTGAAATCGAGGGAGTATAGTGTAATACAAATTAAATACTTTTCCTATGTTCCACAATAACGTTTCTTTTTACAAATATTTTTGTTTCATATTATATGTCACTTTAAATTTCAATACTGCATTAAACGTATTTTTACTGTTTTAATTTTATTAATGCATCTACCAACCCTCATTAGGAGAGTTGGTACCTAGCATTTACCAATAGGATAAAGGTCTAGGATTCGAGTCCACCCTCCCATACTTCCCTTTGTAATGGACTTGAATTTACTCAAAAAAAAAACTTTATTAATGCATCTCTAAAATTAATTCTCTCTTATAAATCGTTAAACAATAAAAGTTGATTGTTTTAATCATTTCTATGTGATTTTCCTAAAAAATCAAATCATATTTTATTGAATTTTTTAATCTTTGTGAAAAGTCAAAAGAGACATTGGAATTAACATAGAATAAACCTCTTTTACATAGACTAAAACAGACAAATAGACCTATATAATATATCTCTGAAATAATATCCAAGTGGGAGATAACGCAAAACAATTAGGCGGTGAAACAATGTGAAACTATTTATTGAATAGACCTACCAACTTCCAACCCTCCAAATTAAAGCCACTATAAAAAGAAAAAAAAAAAATCCCTTTATTTCTATTTTTATTTTTATTTTTATTTTTATTTTTATTTTTATCTTTATTTAATTCTAAGCCAGTCAAAGACCAGAGTCAATGAAGTGGTACGTAAAACCTCCTATATTAATTGGTCAAACATAAAAATTATAAATTAGTTTATTTAACAAAAAGATATATTTTAAGTTATGAATTATAAATTATTTATTAATATTTATATCTAATTGCAGCTTTTGAGCTGAGTGTGTGTAAAGTAAAAATAAGTTTCAAAGAGTGTGTGGTAACTCGTAAGTCGTAATATTTAAAATTAATGAATATTTCTCTTGAATAAATTAGGAACCGATAGTAAACCAAATGGTTGACGATTATCTCGATTATCAGGTAATTTTTGCGTTTTTTCGAAAGATTTTCTTTTGGTTATTCTATGTTGGTCAACACAGAACATGCGTCTCGAGTCCGTGTGGAACAACACGAAATTAAAAAAAAATCATAAAATGTAGATGTGACACGGACATCTTCAAATAAAATCCGTGTTGGTCAACACATAATTAAACAAGAAAAACAAAATATGAAATTGCATAATTCCATGTGGTTCTACACGGATCAATTATGTGTAGAACCATACGAAAAAAAAAAAAAAAAAACTAAACTAAACTACTCCCCAATGCAAAAAGAAATACAAAAAAGCTAAGAATGTGGATATTCAACAGCAAAATGGAAAAATATTAGATTGAATTTTTGCAATTACGATATTGTTTGGGGTTTTTTCGTCGACACACTCCAAGTTTATTTTAATTTATTTATATTGAATTGGTCAAGGAACGTATAGTTATATTATTTTATTTTTATTTATTTATTATGCTTGAGCCTATGAAAAATTGAGAGAGAGTTGAGACAATATAATTATCACTTATTTTATTTGCCATTTTAGGTAGTCTTGTATTCATACATTCCATTATCATTTTATTAGTTTATTTTTCTTGACTATAGAAATCACTTTTGAGGTATCCTCCTATATGACACTAGATTGTTGAACTTTTTAATCTTGATATAAGTAGAAGATGCAATATGAATATTAGCTTATTTAATTCAATATATGATTGTCAAACTTTTCAATCAGTAGGCTAATTTTGAAAACTGTTCTAGAGTATTGATTTCAAATTATACCACATTTATTCAATTTTCTCAAAAGACAATTATATTTTAATTTTGTTTTCTCAATATTTTATTGGATAAATCACGGCCAACTTCTCAGTTAAGGTTAAATAACGAAAAAAATTCTTCATGTTTGGGTAAATACAATTACCCTTCAACTATAAATTTTCTTACTTGTGTCCACCTTTACGGTGTCAAATTCAACAGAATCTTCTACATTCCGCGTAATGTTCTCCAGTTTGTACTCGTTTTGTTTAAAAATGCAGTTTTCGATGCACCACAATCAAATATTTTCAAGTCAGGAGAAGAGACACGTCTTATGATCATCCTGTTTCAAAATGTGGAGCTCGAATAAGACTAAAACGGGTACAAACTGGAGAATATTCCACATATTCTAAAAAATTCCACTAAATTTGACAACTCAATGATCTACAAGTAAAAAATTCATAGCTAAGGGGAATACCGTAATTTAACATTATCCCAGGGGTCGGCGCCCGTATGAGTAAAATTAACGCGTCGGGTAGGGTTTATTTTGGTGGATGGTGTGTTGTGAATAGACAACTCCATCTTTAAATTCCCACTTCCTTTCCAATACCTGTCCTCTTCTCCTAAAATTAAATACCCCTCAAAACCCCACTTTATTACAAACTATTTCTTTTATTTCTTTTTATTTATTTACACTTTTCCCCCAATTTTAATATTTATTATTATTCTCTTCCAATTTATATATCAGTATCACAAATTCCTCCACCGTTAGGGCTGAAGAAGAAAATAAAGGGGCTTTCTTTCATCTCTTAGGAAAAGAAAAAAAAAAAAAAAAGAAAAAACAATGGGTGGAGGCAATGCGCAGAAGGCAAAGATGGCTCGCGAGAAGAATTTGGAGAAGCTCAAAGCTGGTGGAAAAGGTATCTCTTTTTTTCAATTTAATTTTTCCATCGCGATTTTAATTTTTTGGATCAAAAAAAGATCCTGCGTTTTTTTTTTAATTTAATTTAATCGGAATTGAACTGATCGAAACTGTATGTTTGATTTCATGGCAGGAAGTCAGCTTGACGCTAACAAGAAGGCCATGTCCATCCAGGTTTTTTTTTTCTTTACAGATTTACTGTTATGTTAATTTTATTATGCTGAAAAAAAAAATTAATCTGAATTTTTTGATGATTTCGTGTTAATTTATGTTAATATATATTTATTTGTATGTAGTAATTATTTGATTGGGAAAACTCTTGACCTAAAATCTGATGTTTAGGGCTAGACAGAAATCTGGTGTTCTTGTTGAGTAATTCTTCTCTTTTAAGGTTTTGTTGATGGTACTGAATTTTGTCAGAATCTGACAACCTTTTTCTTTTCTTACTTGTCTGAGTTTTTATTTATTTATTTATTTCTTCTTATTAATAAATTTCTTCTAGTTTGAACTTTTCTTTTGTAATCCGTATGGAATCAACTTGATCGGTGCTTATATATTACAAGTTGTGATTGGATTTAGCCTTTGATCTGACCGTGTTTGATGACATATGCTGTGAATATCGATTTTGAGTATCTTATCTTCCTTTGAGTTGTAACAAAGCCAGAACCATTAAATTTGATCGATCGATTGTTACATAAGCTTTGAGAACCATTAAATTTGAGAAATAATAATCGTAAAACAAAATGATTATTATTTCTCAAGAACCTAATAATTATTAAAAAATTGTTATTTTCAAACTTTTAGTGTATATTTGGCCCTGCTGAATCTTGTTGTTGTTTGTTTGATATCAATCAATGCTTAATTTGCGCGTGTTCTATTCTTGTGCTAACGTGTTTTCGGTTGTATGTGTAAATTGTAAAGCTAACTAATTTTTTTATTATTATTATTATTAATTGTTTATTTTCTGGTTCGAAATTGCAGTGCAAGATTTGCATGCAAACTTTCATTTGCACTACTTCAGAGGCGAAATGCAAGGAGCATGCCGAAGCTAAACATCCAAAGGCAGAACTCTTGACTTGTTTCCCCCACCTCAAGAAAGAATAAACAGAAAAACGGAGAAGAAAAGATCGAATATTTGGATTTCAACTATATGTCTCTTTATCTGTCAATGTGTTTAGTTTTAAAAGCTGTTTCGGTATTATTATTTGATACTGAGATGATATTTATCATGTCCTAAACTTTTTGATGGTCAAGTGTATTTTGAACTCCGTTTATTATAATATGGTTCGTATTATCTTTGTCTATTATTCGCCCCTGTCATGTTGTCTGTGGCAACATAAGATTGTTTGGTTTTAATTGTTTATTGGTGTGTTCTATACTTAACATTCTAGACTAATCGATAGTTAAAATAAAACGGTCTTTACAATGCTATATTTGAATAGCGAAAAAGATGTGGGCATTCTTTGTGTTGGTCGATCTCGAATGAACTTGAAAAGAACAGAATATGAGCAAATTTTGGCTATTAGTTCAATATATACATATATACATATGTATATATAATTATATATGCTACACCTGCCAGAGTGAAATATATTAGTGTTTATAATTAGGAGAGTTGGTACATAGCCTCTACAAAAAAAAAAAAAAAAAAAAAAACCTTTGAATGAGTTTCAATTATTTAGATGCTTACTAAGAATATAATTACTGACGAAATACGAATAGTATATATTTCTCAAATAATGTCATCCATCGAATTGACAAAGAAAGAAATTGATCGTCAGCAACAAAACCGATAGCAAAGTCCCAAACTAGTAAGTAAATAACGTCACAATTGAGTAGCGAGTGTGATATACACAAATCTTTAAATACTAATCGAAGAGTTGAAAAATGCTAACACGAAAGAATGGAACACCATCCGTCCACCGAGAAGAGAACATCTGTTCAAGTCTCGACAATTAATTTACTTTTTTAGTACATAATAATTAACAAACACAAAATATTCATTCATTCACAAACGCTAGCGATTTTGTGAAAGGCGTGAATAAATATGTAGCTACTGAATCCTCATCCTGCTATTTTCAGCGGCTCTCACTTGGTTAAAGTACGGGTGAACCTGAAATTTAAACGAAAAAAATGGATTAGATGGAATGGTAATTGCAATTAGCAAAACTAAATCATCACCAAATATATAAATACTTGTTCGTTATTACCATTGCTTCTTTGGCTGTTAGCCTGTCTTGATGATCGTAACGGAGAAGCTTGTCGAGAAAATCAATGGCCTGCTCAAGGAATCGTTGAACCAAAATATAAATCAACAATGATTTATGCAGATAAATTGTAAGAAAAAAATAAGGAAAACAAGATGTTCGATTTGTTGAGAGGTAGAACAAATATAACGAACCTCTGGTGAAACTAGATGCTGATTATCTGAATTAACAAATCTTGACCAGGGTTTCCTACTGTGCCTGAGGGAATATAACAACATTAAATTGTCACTAACGCACAGAAATAAGAGAAACTATATGATAATGTGGTTATGCGTGGTTTTCTTTATCAATCAATGAATTCCGGAATTAAAAACTTCAAGAAAAAAAAACGTGATTATTATTGTTATTGAACTACCTTCCAACAAGAGCATCGAGTTGAGGATCCAGTTCAAGACGGTATTTGGTCAGATATGTGTTCAGTTCATCTGTACCGAGGACCTGTGATGTGATGTCCAAAAGAAAAACAAAATATTCATATCTTAATAAACACAAATATGGCACAATGTAGACGAACGTACGTCGGAGATTAGAAGATAATCACCAATCTTAATATGGTGCTTCAAGAAGTACTAAAACGAGAAATGTCAATGAGAAAAATACTCGAAGCTATGTCTGCAGCATAACCAACAGTCTACACTACAAGAATTATTAGAAATCTCGAACTACTTGCGGGTAGCCCCAAAATAAACGAGCTTCAAACCCGATTCAGTTGGTTCATTGACCACAAAAGCAGTTATACAAGAAATATAAATGCTGCGATTTTTTGAGACATATATTATATATTTATACAATAGGAGATATATTATATATGTTGAGACATATAACATTTGGCATGCTATTTAAATTTACAAGATAGGTAAAATCTAACGATTTTTTACGATCCGATTTTAAGCCCATTACGATTTTGTCTATCATGTCACTTATACTTGTATTCGTACATATGGGCATGGTTATAGTACACACAGGAGGGGACGAAGGAAGAACGTAAATAAACTTAATTAGAGTACAGTACTACACAACAAATGTAAAAATCTTAATAACTCAAATTCATTTAAACCAAGCATGTCATGCGTTGTACTATATTAGTAATCCATATCCACATCTTTCAATTACATACGTCTTTTAAAGGGACAAACTTGTACATTTATTCTATAAGAAGAATATTTTAATACAGTGCCAATTAAGAGATTTGGTCACAGAAACTGTAAAAATACCTTGGCTATTTTGACTAGCTGATCTTGATTATCGTGACCATAGAAGAATGGTTCTTTACGAAAGATCTGCACAAAGAGGAAAATGATAACCAATATCAATAAATTAAATAAAATAAAATGATAATGTAAAGGAAAGCTATTCTCACCATTCCAGCAAACATACAACCAAGGCTCCACATGTCTAGAGAATAGTCGTAGTCTTGCAAGTCTACAAGTAATTCAGGACCCTTAAAATATCTGAACAATAGTCGGAAGAAAAAAAAAAGTCATTAGCTACTAAGACAACTAAATGTGAACAAGCCCATTATTCAAATGTAAAATAAAGGAAAATGTAAAACTGAAAACCTTGAAGCAACTCTGACATTGTATTCTTTCCCAGGGTGATAAAATTCGGCAAGTCCCCAATCAATCAGCCGAAGTTTTCGCAATTCATGATCAATCATCACATTGTGTGGCTTGACATCCCGATGCATTATCCCTTGCGAATGGCAATAATCTAATGCCTGTGATTATTTATATATATATTGAATGATCAGTTAAACATAGTTGTTTGTGTACATCTCCAAAAGCCAAATGGACTCTGCAAATATTGCTCAAGAGTTTCCCGAACCAAATGCCAAAACGTATGATATAAGAATATGTTTGCAAGTGTGATAGACAGAGATGAAACACTAGCAAATATATGTATCATAAAAAAAAAGTCCTGCCTTTGTTTTACGGGGTCCGTTAAAATTCATACTAAAAGCATGATTTAACTAAATAGGTCTGATTTCCAAATCGATTCCCGAATTCCAGAATTCCATTATTCCATGTTAAAAGTTAAATTTTGTACGAATGCTAAACTAAACTCGATTACAAGGAAAAAGGATGTATCTTACAAATACCTTAACAACAGCACATCCTCTCTACACATTGCATTGTAAATCTTGAAATTGGATACTTTCTTAAGCATATGATGCTCGCAATGTCGAGACACGCTTAACATAGCTTTTACATTATTACAAATAGAAGATTAGAGAACTAAAAATTTAGGGACAGATCAGAATACATTGTGAATTTTTCTCTGCTTCTCAGATCAATAGTGAGCATGATCAATTAAGAGTGAGGGCATACTTCTACTAGTCAAATTTCCTATTCACAAAAGCTCGATTGATGCAACTCAACACGCAAAGAAATCGCATGACTAGTGAATGATAATTAAGGGAGCAGATATCAGCTAAAACGGGAAACTATACCTTGAGAAGCTCGTATATGTAGTAGCGTATATCATAATCAGTCAATGTCGGGTACAAGACTTTAAAATCAGTGCTGTTGACATATTCGAAAACCAAGCTAGGGGTTTTTGAGTGCTGATCTCTAACTATATCCAGCAACTTCACGATATTCGGACCACCACAAAGGTTTTGAAGTATCTTTATCTCCCTCTTTATCTGTCGTTTTACAAAATTTATCATTAACCGGTATACGCAAAAAAATAAACAATTTTGCAATTGGATATATAATTGATTCTATAGATGATGCCCCGCTATTTAATTTCCCAGGCGTCAAACTTCAAGATTAAACTGTACTAGAGAAATAGCGAACTTTACCTTCTTCTTCTTGACTGGTTTAAGAATTTTGATGATGCACCTTTCATTGTTCGTTACGTTTATTCCTTCAAAGACCTCACTATATTTCCCCCTTCCCACTTTTCGAACAACCTCATAATCATCTTGATCACTGAATAGACCACAAAATGAATATGTCATATAACTGAACCAAGAAAACCATATATTCGAAACGAATATACATATATATACATGTGTGTGTGTGAGTACACATAGCAGATATTCACTAGTTATTCTCGATTCATTATATCTATGAAACAACTCTTGAGCAACGCAACACAACGTTCATCCAATCAAGCCCGCTTTGAAAGTCCAAGTTATTCGATATAAATTTGTGTTAGACTTTTTACCCGAACCATGTATATAGGCTATTGATTCTTGAGTTACTGTTTCGTTCTCATCGATACTAACCGTCCAGCTTAATTCCCACTTAGACACAAGTAAAAAAAGGAACAATCTTTTTATAAAACACAGACAACACCACTTGTTATTAGCTGAAAGGCCTACACATATTATCACAACACTAAAAATTAACAAATTGGTAGCTTTTAAGTCATCAAATTTATAAAACTAAATCACCTTAAATCATAACTGTTAGGTTTGAAGCCATTACCCAACAAGCTATCAAAATATGGAATCATAAAATTTCATATCTCTATAGAATCATCAAAAAAAAAATAACAAATTCCAAAATAAATTCCGGAATAAATTAACTAATAATTAAAAAAAAAAAAAAAAAAAAAAAAAAAAAAAAAAAACACATGTACAGGAGAAATCAATCTGCACAAGAGAAACAAACTTAGAAATTGGGGATAATGAGAATTAATTGAATAAATACCCCCATTGAACGGCGAGAGATTCGTAGTCCCAGTAATCCCGGGGGCGATGAACGTTGATGTCAGCGTAAACTCGAGCTTGCGACATCAAAAAAAAAAATTCAGGTGGCAGATTTTGATTTTTCGCCTGGTTTTTTGTGTTTTCGTTTGACGATGATTTTATTTCGATATGAGGTGGGATTGATTGCACGAACCGCACCAGAGGATACTGGACCGGTAAATCGGGAAGTGTCTCTCTCCACGATTGGTCTGGTTACAGTACCTGATGGTTATACTAGTTTTGGGCCTCGGGCCATGGGCCTGTCGTTGTGGCCCATTTGTAGTTTAATTAGTTTTGATTTTTTTTCTTTTCTTTTTTTACTTTTTTGAAACAATTAGTTTTGAAAGACAAATCTGAAATGCTATCATAGAACATTTTTTTACTGGTTTGCAGTGCGATTTATTTCATTTTAAACATTCTCAAAAAAAAAAAATCAAAAATCGCCCGCCGTTTCATGTTATAACCCATGAAATGCAGTGAACAAATTCGTGTACAAATACACGAAGTATATGTGTTTTTTAGTGTAGAACACGGATAGCGAAATTGATAGATATCATGATTTCTTTCGTTTCTTGATTAAGAACACGAAATGGTAGCTCTAATTTTGTAGATATCTACATGAAATGGAAGATTGAGATTCGTACAATATTGTACGAAATCCCTATTTTTTTTGGAATTTAACCAACTTAGTTGTTAACGGTCAAATATATACAATAAATTCACATAAAACTTAACTAAAATTCAAATAGAAGTATAAATTACAATAAAAGAATATTTTGAAACTATCGATCAGACTTTAATTGTTCGTACACGAGTAATCGGGTCTGAACATTTTGAGTAGGTGCCTCAGGTTTTTATCTCTATGATGTACCCATGCCGAGTGGATAAGTGGTAGATGACTATTCGCGACCAAATTAACAAGCATGAAATGATTGTTGTGCATTGTCACATCAATCATACATGATAAGTGGTCAATGTCAAACACAGGAAGATAATTCATACTCACCACTTGGATCAAAAGTACCACCAATGCACAATTGTATTTGATAGCAATGTTCAATCTATTTCATTCATGTCCATCCAATAGTTTGTGGACAAGGGCCTGAGGGTCAGTCAACTTGCGTATCACCTCAATATATCCAGTACTGCCAAACATCGACGTCTACACATCAGCATGCTCGTATAACTCAATAAGCAACTCGGCTCTCACTCGATGTCATATTTCTTGATCCCCGTACACAACTTGAGCAACGCACCAATTCCCACAGTTGTCATCCGCCATCACTTTGACATGATCTTGATGACATAATCTTGAATAAGACAGACCATAAAACGAGGCACAAAAGAAAGTCATAGTATAATACTTCGTGTGCAAGTATTGGAGGGGCAATACATTCTTGTGTAGGAATACGAGAACCACGACCTTTCATCTTTGATTGAGGCGTTCCATAAGTGCTTCTTCGATCTTTGTTTTAGGAATCTTTGCTGCAGTGGAGGATTAGCGACTCTTGGAACCACAAGACGACTTAACCATCTCCGAATCAATATGATATTGTCACCCGGAAGGGTCTCTCTTTGTCGGGTTATTCTTTGGTCGTCCTTTGGTCTTAACAAATGATGACTTGGACAGATGAGTCATAGGCGGATAAATGATGCCTCACAATGAGGCCACGACATTTATCCTTTTCATGTAATTCATCTTCTTCAAATTACTATTGAGGTCATCAATCTGTCTATCCACAATCTACTTGCGGTTTACTTAATATTCAGATGTAGCTCCGAAGGTTCAACTGTCTTTTTACTTCAGAATGGATGCATGCCTGAAATGACGAACTTATCATTATCTTTCATTTTCTGCACAAATTTGAACATGCAAGAGAGCCCATAAGTATTCCAAAGATAATGGGTGCAAATACTGGGATCTTACATCGCCGGGGACTCCATCTCTTGATCCAATTTTTCCAATGCCAGATGTGTAATGTAACAAATCGAACCATGAAAGCACAAACACACTGCAGTATGCTTCCTAATCTTGGATGATAATGAGAAATCGCACTTCAACTGACTAATTTGGATATGAAATTGGTCCCAAATTTAGCCTTGTACGTTATCAACACCTCCGATCAAAGCATTTAACCAACCATTTGCAGAAGAATTAGCACCCTCCACCCTGTCCGATCATAATGGAAATCAAATTATTTATATATTTTTATATAATATATTGTATTATTGAAATAACTAAAACATGTAATACATGTTGGTGCTCGTGTTGCCAAAATGATACACACTGTGGGTATAGACTCGGACAAACTTCTCCTTGTAGATTAACCATGTATGATTCAAATATTGTATCAGGTTATGGTATCCTATACATGCATACCGTCCAACAGTTTCATTGTAATTGTATTGATGCTCTTCTTCGATTTCTGATTTCACCAGCTTAGCCCGCACCCCAAGTCGGAATATAAGATCTTGGTCTTTGTTGCCTTCATAAATTTTGTTTTATGTTTATACGGAATATACACAACATGTGATACGAAACTGGAAAGACATTTGGCAGTGTTTTCAGGAGACCCAACTCTCGGTCTGTCAGGATCACATCAGCTTCGATCCCATCTAACAACCCTCTCAAATAGTTCCAAATCCACTCGTAGATGTCTGCATCGTCATGCAACATAAATACAACAACAATCGTGAAATTATTCCCAATTAAAGTAATCTCAGCTATTAAATTTAATAACTACATTGAAAATAGCTGAATGGTTTGTTTTTTTGTTCTCTTTGTTTTCTATAAACTATTATTTTGTGAAAAAAAAAAAATTAATATGTTGATGAGATGTATATTTTATGTTTCCACTTTGTAGTTTCGAAATGATCAATGAATATAAAATAAATGATTTGACATGCTAGAAAATACCATTAAAAATATCAAACTATCTTCCGCTCTGTTTGTTACCACTTAATAAGGCTCTGAATAAGGCTAATGTATGTTTGGTTTGGATATCTGAACGGAACATATTACCGCTTACCGGTCCTCAGAAAATTCTCGCTTAATCATCCAGAACATCACTGAATGAATTATGGATAAACTTATACCTAGAAAATATTGAGTTATGCGACCACATCTATCTTTTTCTTCTGTGTCAATTTAAATCCATATAAGCAATTAATTTGTTAACCACAACAAAGCCTCCTCCACTGCATCAACCTTCACCTCCTTCATCTTTGTTACTCAATCTTTGCCTAATCGAATATTCACCTTGCCGGGCTTATGCAATTGCAATAAAAAACTGTCTCTTGGTGTCCCATTGGAGATGGCGGAGAGGTGGAATCCGACTAAGTTTTCAGGGTGGAGGGAGGGGCCGCAGTGGCGAATCAATCTTGGGGGTCCCGTTGAAGATGGTGGCGAGGTGGAGAACTGACAGAGTGTTTGATGATGCCACCGATGGAAGAAAGTTGCGGTGGTGCTTGTTGAACTATGTAATTCATTTTTTTTCTTTCATTTAACCATTTGGATTCTTCTTCTCCACATTATTATTATACACACTAATCGAGATAATGAGATGTGGATGAGAAAAAAAACAAATCTTTCATTTCAATTAAATTATTTTATAGTAAACAAAAAGAAAAGTTACGTTGTTGTTTTCCACCTCCATATTTTCTGTTATGATTTTATTACTATTATAAAAATATATTTTTAGATGTTATTAATAATTCAACTAGCAAATAAATTTATTTATACGGTTAATGTAGTAATATTGTATTAGAGCAATTCCAATGGTACAGTATCAAAATCGATCATCAAATATTAATTTGATACTCGTTTTATTATTTTGATACTCATTTACTCCAACCGCAAGCATTAAATGAATCATCTAATTTTAAATATAAGCATAAATATATTTAATATTGACACGTGTCAATTTTTAATAGGTTTATTGGGTAGTTAATGTTTTGATACCTCTTTTTCCAGGATGCATTTTTGCATCTCGGGAAGTTGAATATCAAAATAACTACCAATTTAATGTTTTGGAGCATCAAAATAGAAGTTATTCCATTTAATTCCCCATTTAATTCATCCGCTGTAGTTGCTCTTATTCAGATATATAATAATCAAACATGCTTAACTATTCAGCATTCAAGACACAACAATGCTCTTAATTATTCAGATGTTTATTCAGCATTCATCATTCAGTGCTTAATCTTATCAAACACAGCCTTCATTAATCATTCGGGGCATTATGCATATTCATTGTGTTTCGAGGATGCAAAATGCATAAAAGAAATTCGATAGTGCAAAGTGCCAAAATGCTATATTTCAAGGGTGCAAAGTGAGATTAAACCGTTCATATGCTACCAAAGTTTAGTTTTAAATTAAAAAAAAAAATAAAAATTGCAACAAATTAAATTTCAAATAATAAGTGATACAATAGTATATATTAAAATTTTACTCATTGTGATAAGAAGAATTAATTTTGAGTTTTAATACAATTGCACTGAGGTTAAATTCAAAATCAAAATGCCATTCAACAAAAGGATCCATAAAAAAAAAATATTTAATACAATTGATGACAACTTGTAACTATTAGTTATATTTAGTATAGGTGGAGTTGCTCACTATAAAAGACATGGTGTCAGCATTTGAAGGTATGTATCAACTTTAGAGTAGATTGATGGATTTACGATACACGATCGATAATGGGAGGAAAAAGAAATCGGGATTGCTAGTCTATACATGATGATATGGTGTTAGTAATTTGTCAAGTGTAGAATAGGTACAATTTGTATATCAATGTAGACTTCGACAGTTGCGGATCTCTTTCTAAGACGGCAATCACATCCTTAACCGTGATGCTGCACCGTCTAACCTGTGGCACCATCACTTCAATTTGTCCAATTTTCCTATCCAGTGCTGTAACAAAGAAAGAAAGAAAAATAAATGTAACGAATTTCGAACAAAACAGAAAAACGAACCCAACCTAAAGATCATCGTTAAATAACAGCAAAAACGCGTCTGTTCTTCTTCTCTCACAAATAAGCAAGGTTTATCGACAAGTAAAATGTTTAAATAAACTATGAACATTGAAGCTTAACATGCTCAATCAGTTTATGAAATATGACAGAACTCGGTAATTTATTTTAATAGAAGTTCATGTTAACTATTTCACAACAGTAATGTGTTCCCATTCCAAGATTATAAAAACGTAAATATTATTTTATAGACGAACTACAAAAGAACATACCAGGGGTGCCAGAAACTTCCGATCCATCTTGATTGCTTATATTTATTACATCTTTACCAGATTTATCGATTCCTTGTTGTTTCTGCTTGGCCTCAATCATTGATTGCCATCTTGACATCATATCAGTAGTCCCAGTAGCAGCTCGGACGGCCATATTTGCAGCCTGATTATCATATTGTTTCTTGTTATTATAAATACACAATTCTCGTAAATGTATCACAAATACAGAAGACAATTATGTATTGTTACCTTAGCTAATCTTGCACAACTTTCACGCTTTTTGTCACCATCAACTCCAGTAGTACCCTCAGGCTACATTTTCATTTAGTTCAAATACACGGCTTCGGTGATTTCTTCGATTAAAAGGCTGAAGTTACGTATATTAGGAAATACTATTAAGTGGAAGAACCGTTGCGTACTAAATTTAATTTTTCTGAGGTTTGAGTTTCAGCTTCTTTCCTCTCCTGTTCTTCATCGGCTTTACGGTTTATTGACATAATCTGTTGCTTGACATCTGAAGTGATTACAGTTCTTTGACTTGTCTTCTCTGTGTCCATGCGCTGCAGAATAACTCAAAAGTGTCATTATTAGAATTATTTGTGAAGCACTTCACATCGAAAAATAAACAGAAAGAGAAAAACAATCCAAACTAAATAAAAGCATGGAAGTAACCTTTTTCGATACTTTGATGAGATTATATATGAGTCCCCGCATTCTCTCTTCAACACACTAAAAGAAACAATAATAGTTTGGTAACACTTCCACAAAAACACAATCGGGAAAAATGTTTCATGCAAACAATGATCTACTTTCTCTATGTGGATTATTATACTTCTAAAAGTCCTCGACTTCCCCACTTGGAAGCTCTATCGGGACATTTTATTTTAATGTTCTGAAACCAATTATGATGGCCTAGAATCTTCTGTTCTTGACACCCTTCATAAAGAATTATAAAAAGTAAATCAGAGAGCGCATAATTGCATATTTCACAGTCTTACCAAAGACAAGCATCGCTCCACATCGTTGCTTATTTTCGTTAAACCACGTTTTGCAACTGCCAGAATGACAAAATATATATGCTCTTTGCAACCCTCCAAAACATATGTTGAATGAAGATAATGAAAAAAGTTTAAAAAAAAGTTAACATAATTAATATTAACTTGTTTCCATCAATTTCTTCTGAAGTGGAATCTTATGCAAAATCATATTTTCTTCTTCTTGTACAATTAGTAGAGATGTCTCTGAAACCCGGCTGCCTTTTTTGGGGCTAGAGAAGAGGTGTTCTTCTTCCTCCTGTTTATGCAGTTTATTTTGTTAGATTAAAAATAAATAAATAAAAAATAAATAAATAAGGCTGTGGGTGGTTATGCAGTTTTCTCGGTAATAATGAGAGGTTGATTGAAGAGGGTTTTTACCCTAATATCAATTCCACTTAGTGCAGTAACATCATTGAGCTCTTTAATGCTTGGAAAAGCTCCACACGACAATTTTTGCTTCTTACTGCAGATTATATTTGCGAGAATAAATTACTATATAGTTAGAGAATCTGATCATTTGTTACTGGTGAAGCAAAACATTATAGATGACTATTAGTAACAATGACATCACCTTGATGGGGGTGATGAAACAACACGTTCTTTTGTTGACTTCTTCTTGCCAACAGAAGTCTTCTTCTTGCCAACAGAAGTCTTCTTCGGAATAGCCTTGGAACTAGTTTCAGGCTCAATCGAAGATGTAAGAGAATGCATCAAAGACTTTGACTGACAGTGAGAGTAAGAAAAAGACATTTCAATTAGTAAAGAGATGAAGAAACAGACCAAATAATAATCATAAAATATTCAGAACAAACCAGTGTTTTTACTCGAGAAGTAACAGCTTTTTACAAAGGAAAATTAAAAAGATGAGGGATGCTAGCAAGGAAAGAAGGCGGCGTACGGAGAGTAGGAACGTTTATTATTATATGAGATACAGCCTATGTTAAACTTGGCTCTCGTCTAACATGTAGCATGATGTTTTATAGGTAATCAGCTTTCTATGTTCAGAGGCACAAATTTTTAGTTGCTCTAAATAGAATTGACATATCATCAATTGACTTCAACTTTCAACGACATCTAGCCCCACAGGATGATTACTTACATCTAACGAGGGTTAAAATTATCCATAATTTCTTTATTTTTTAAAGCCTTATTGAAGCATCAGGTTTTCAAGTGTGTCTGTCTACATGCATGTTCAGCTATTTTTGAAAGCCATGTATCAGTAAAATCACAATAGAGAAACCATAGAGACATTAAAGTTACCGAAACACTGGTCGCAACCGGCATTGGAGGTGGCATTAATCCCATTTCAGATGACTGCATGCTTGAATATTCATCCTTCAAATTATTACCTGGAGCCTCATAGCCCTGCCTTATCTGTGCAGAAGACGAAGGAAACAAAGTCTGTGCAGAAGATATCTCAGCTTTGTTGTGTTTTTCATTTGTCAGGTCAACTAATTCCTGCTTTAAACAAGTCAAAATATGAAGAGACACAGATTTTAGGATCACCAAAGGAATGAGTACAGTCAGATTCACACACGTTTTTCACATGATTGATGATGAGCTTGAGACAACTCACATCACAAATGTGAATCATGTGGTCGCGGCTATAAGTGTAAATGGATTGAGCTTATTTTGATAGTTAAACATATGCACTAAACAAGCTCTAATTTAGTCAAGCTCGAGTAACTTGGTCATTTATACATAAATCAAGCTCACAACTAAAGCTGAGTTTCAAATCTTATCAAGTGAGAAAATTGTTCAAACTTCGTTTGTTGTGTTTGACGAAAGAGCCTTAACTGACCAATCTTAAAGAGTACTACCTAGTACTAGTAGTTTCTTTTATCACTTTTTATTAGCCCTAGTTGCATAATAGAGACGTTAAAGATTCAGCAGAGATTGCATAGCAGGCTAAAACAGATATCTGTAATAAGTACTTAAAATGAAAATTGAATTTGTCTTACTTGCACTTGCAATAAATCTGCTTGGTTTTCCACCTCATCCGATCTGATTAAATCTGTTTTTATTTGTGCTGCAAAAAATAGAATGATGAATTTAGTGAGTGGAAGAGCCACTTTGAAGTAATTGGTAAATTAACAGGCTAAAAGAGAGAGAATTTTGCACTACTCGGTGACATTTGTTGCACGGAGGCCTGAGGCAGTGACTGTAACTCATTGGAATCACCCTGATTTGTCAGTTTTGATAAAATATCAAATTCAAATTCCAGACATATAAGCCGCCGCAAATAGTCAGATTCCATAGAATTTATGACATAATTGAATCTGAACCTTATACAGGGCTGAATTTAACAAATGTTCCCCCACAATACTTCGCAGACTATGCAAAAAAACATCTCTAGAGATCTCATGTTTCTGGAAATAGATAGATAAACTTCATTAGACTGCTGATAGATACGATTTGTTCAGAGTCGCAGCCAATATTATAACAATATTTGAGAAACTAAAAACAACCTCGAGTCTTAAGGCAAGACCGCGAACTTGCACAGATTTGTCCTTGTTAATTTGGGGTTGTATTATTCGAAGCAACATATGGAAGGAAATCTTCGACATGGTACCTAGTTGAGATGAATCTTGCCAACTTTTCTTGATTGCCTAAGTTTTATGAACATGAAAGAATAACATTATCTCGACTAAGTTTTTTCTGAATCCAATCGAGCAATGCCTTTCGGCTACACAAGTCAGTTTTTGAAGATATTAGCAATTAGCCTCGAAAAGGAACTTAAGACAAAATCGAAGATACATATGGTAATTCAATTTCTTGCACAAAGAAAACTGATAATTCAAATTTCTTGCGCAGTCATTTTAGTTAATCGTCAGCTTTACATCACTATAAATTCTGAGATACTAAAATCCAGATGACTGGAAACATATTCAAAATGAAATTTCAATCCCTATTTTGCATATCATAATCAATTAAATTCCAAAGCTTCATTACAACTAAGAGAATCATCAATTCCCAGTAGGGCAAAAAAAAATGAAAAATTAGGGTTCTCATCATCAAAGAATCGACGCCGACAATACATACATATCAGCGTCAAATTTTCGACATCAGTTAATAATTACCGCGGCATGAGATAAACGATAAAACCTACACTTGATCGAAGATGAGAAGAACACGTACCGCTATCGGAATCGGAATCGGAGCGTTGTGCGGTAGAGTGATCGGAATTACCGAGTCTGGGCGATCGTGGCTTTGTGAACGATGAAGAAGTGAGAGAGAATTGAAAACTTTGAACGGTTTCCTTTTATAGAGACTTGAAATCTATGCACATTAGTGACTTGAGCCGGGCCGGGTTGGTCTACTCGACCCTACACCATACACCAGTTGTGTATTGTTGGTTATTTACTAATTTTAATTTTAATTTTAATTATTTTTTTTAATTATAATTATCTTTATCTTTATTCTTGGTAACATTAATACTTTATGGTGAAAATTAGTTCTATAAAAGTTAAATATAGAATGTCATTTTACGTTGTGATATTATATAATATATAGAATGAGATTAATAATATATATTATGTACCTAGAATAAAGTAAATTTAATATCATGTATAAATTGCAAAATAGTTCACCAAACACACAAAACTCCACCTATGGTGGTAGAATTAGTATCATAGAATCCCGCAAGGTATCTTAGTGTCCCACAAGGAATGACTCAGCCGTTGGAGCAAGTGAGTCTGTGTTAATTGATATATATGTTCGAATTCTAACGATCGCTAGGTCGAGCTTGTCACACATGATTATCCTAGTGTGGTTTACGTCTTTCGTATGATTTGCAAGTTATTATACGAGAGTACTGTTGGTTTACCTAGTACATCTAATATGGTTGACTGCGGGTTCCTTCATTAGAAAAAAAAACTCGCCACATCATAAGTAAATTTGTATGAGCTTTCCCAAAACGTTCTGAAGATACAAACTATTTCATTTTGTAGGAAGAATGGAAAGTATTTTAGATGATCCTCATCCAACTTTTTCGAACTTAAACTTCCCTCGTCGTCTTTCTTATGCCCCAGTGGCTTAATTGGAACCGGCTTTAAAATCTATGCACATTAGTTGTGCACGTCCAAAATTTCCTTCACAAACGGTCTATTTACACAAAAAGAAAGTATCAAAAAGAAAAAAAAATTCGATGATAAAAGGAAAAAAAGAGAGACATCAATTTGCACAAGAAAAATATATTATTGAATATTTCGTGACCTAATGAACCTTGTCACTTATTCGTAGAAGAACTTTAGAGGCAGTATTTGAAGCTAATTACTCCCTTCGTCCCAATTTAACTAACATATTGTTGTGCATATATTAAAAAAATCAATAAATGTGCATAGATTTAAGTAAAAGACATAGAAAATCACTAAAATATATCCTTGATATTAGTTGTTTTACAATTACAACTAATTAATTAAGAGCAATAAATAGTAAGATCGAAAGTAACGCAATTGATGTTTCATTGAAAATCTAAAATAAAAAATAATTTTGGACATAAAAACTCTATAAAAAGACAAATAATATGAGATATTAGGAGTATAATTCAAGATAATTACCCTTTCGTTGCAATATAATTAAAACACGACCACTATAAGAAATAATATTTAGAGCTGAAAACACTAAATAATTTTCACATGATTAGACGGACAAACATTATTGGGGAAATGTGGGATAACCCCCTAGTTTTGAAAATATATAGGGATAGGTCCTAAGGATTTTTCTTTCCTAGTTAAAAACCCAAATTCTAATCTTAATTTGATAGACCCCCCTAGACAAATTAAAATACCTATTTTACCCTTTAGTTACAATTAAAAACCCTAGATCTCTCAACTCTCGTTCCCTTCTCTCTTCATCCTCCACCGCCGTTTATCCTCTCTCTCTCAAATTTCAGTAGCTTTCACTTCTCTCTCTCTCTCTCTCTCTCTCTCTCTCTCTCTCTCTCTCTCTCTCTCTCTCTCTCTCTCTCTCTCTCTCTCTCTCTCTCTCTCTCTCTCTCTCTCTCTCTCTCTCTCTCTCTCTCTCTCTCTCTCTCTCTCTCTCTCTCTCTCTCTCCTGTACAAATTCCATAAAGTAAAAAACTTAAGAAAATTCAGCAATGGCGGTCTCAAGCTCCAGCCACGCCCAAAGCCTGCTCCAACAGCAGCACCAATGGCGGCTCCGCCCACGCCGGTGGCGGGAGCACCAAGTCCAACACCATCAGCCACCATTACGCTGCCCGCATCATCTCCGCCGTCCGATTCCCCCACCGCTTCTCCCCCTGCTTCTCCCACTTCTCACTGTCACTTCGTTGCTAACAGCCGCCCACTGCCACACCGCCGCCCACCACCGCCTATCGCTCACCGCCGCCACTGTCACCGGTAAACTTAATTTCTGCATCAGTTTAAGATGCTTCAATAGCATAAGAAAAAAGCTTCTTCTTTGAAGGGTTCCTAATTAATTGGGTTTGTTCTTCTTTTCTATTTGCTGATTCGATTTGTTAACTTAATTGATTTGAATATTCCATGAATCAGGTGATAAGATCTTCAATTTCCTTTTTGCATATTTGTTTTGCTTGTGCTAATTGTGAGCATTGTGCTGAATATTAGGTTTTTAGGTTGAAAGGCATTCTCTGTATCAAAGTTATCATTTATTTTTTATTTTTTTAATGAGATTCTAGATTTTTAAATATTAGGTTCCACTTAAGTTAAATAGTTAGATTATATTCTATGTTTTTTATGTTTTTAGGTTGAATTGCTCTATTCTTTGTTATACTGAAGCTAAACTGCATCTTTCACACGATTCATAGGTAACCATTGGAAATTTCTGATACGGTTTTAAAGATATGTGTTAGATCCACGAACCTAAAATGTTGATACTGCAAAGTTACTATACATACCTATTTTTAAGAAGAAATTCTTCTGTGTGTGGATGCAACTGTATGTTAATCGATATTTGTCGGTCGACGATAATTTAGTAACATGTAGTAACATATGCACGTGATTGCGTATTTCGATTTATATTTATTGGTTATGAGTTGATTTATAATATAAATATTTAAATTGAACCTGTTTTTTTTCAACAGGTTTTGGTGTTTGAACACCTTCTATGCACTAAGCTTTTGCCGAGAGGACATGTTGTTCGTCAGTTCGAAACAGTTGCCGATTAGATCGAAGTTACTGTCGTGTTGAAAAGTAGGATTTGAAGCCATAAATACAAACTATACTATATACTCTTATAGTCACATGTGGTCATATACATGTAGTCATATATAGTCACATGTAGTCATGTACATGTAGTCATATATAATCATATGTAGTCATATACAAGTAGTCATATATAGTCACATGTTGTCATATAGATGTAGTCATATATAGTCACGTGTATTAATATATAGTCACATGTAGTCATGTACATGTAGTCGTATATAATCATATGTAGTCATATACAAGTAGTCATATATAGTCACATGTTGTCATATATATGTAGTCATATATAGTCACATGTAGTAATATATAGTTATATATTAGTTATGTGGTTTTTCCTGATGTATAGTGATGTTGGTGTTTTTCTAATTCTTTTGTTGGGTACTAATTGATTTATAATATCAAGTTCCAAATTGTGAATTTTGTTGATGTAGACGAAGTTTTTTATATATATATATATAATCAACCGTCTACATAATCGTTCGACCGTAATTTTGGTGTAAAAAACAGTTCATGACTACATATAATTATACTAATATACTATTTATAGTCAATTTCTGTACAGGAAACTTATTGAGTAAATAATTTAAAAACTAATATAAGAAAAATAAAATAAAAATTAAAATAAAAATTAAAATAAAATTAAAATAATTAAAAGAAAAGTAAAAGAAAAGTAAAAGGAAATTAAAAAATAAAAAAAATACAAAAAGGTATATATATATATAAAAATAATAAAATAAACATTTATATTTTTTTATTAAAAAAATCTGTAAAGGTGGTAAATGCAGGTCAAAAATGCTAAAATGCAGTTGGTGGAAATGCTGACTGCAGTTGGTGGAATGCTGAATGCAGTTGGGTGGAAATTGAACATAAGGGCCCAATAGTACTTTTACCTCTCCAGGGGGTTATCTCAAAGAAAGAATTTTAGGGGTGGACCTAGCCCTATATAAGTTGCTTATGAGGGGTGTATATCAAATGGGCCCAACATTATTATCGCTATAATTGTAACTAACTGAGAATCACTATGGTTGTACATCATGCAGAAAAGAATATCAAATAAATGTTACGAGTAGGGGTGCAAGTTGGAATAGATTTTTCAATTTCCGCCGGTTTCGATCCGAAAAGTTCTGATTTTGGAACAACTTTTTTCATTCCGACTTCCGAAATTCCGATTTTCGAAATTTTCCATTTTTTTTATTGGAATTGGAATTATATAAAATAAATTTGGAATTTTCGATTTTCGATCCGATTTAATTCCGAAATTAATTCCGAAAAATTCCGATGTTTTTCCGAAAAATACACCTATAAATAGTATATATTATATAATACTTATTTTTCGAAAAATACACCTATAAGTTTTGTTTTAGGATTTTGACATAATGAATTGTTGTTAGAAGTTTTATTGGATATTATGTTGTGTTTATTTTTGTTTATTTTTTTGAACTGAAATTTAGTAGTTATTAATTTTACTTTTATCCACGAGGATGTTCTTATTTTCGAAAAATTATGAACATTATAGAAAATTTCGGCTACGTTTTGAAATTTTAAAGCTTATGTGATTTCCATTTTTTTTCCGAAATTTCGAATTTTCCGGGCCTTTTGAAATTGGAATGAATTTTTAGATTCCGAAAATTTTGGAATTGGAATTGAAATTAATTTTGTACTTCCAAAATTATTTGGAAATTTTCCGAAAAGACTAATTCCGATCCAATCCATCCGACTTTCACCCCTAGATACGAGTTATGAATTTATCCATTTGATTAATGACATGTAACAATTTAATTTTTTTTATTTTTTTTAATTTTAATTAAAAACCAATAGGTCCAAACCCGACATAAACAGGGTCCTAATCCAACACATCAACCAATTGAAGAGCTCCACGTGTAAGCTCCCCCAAGCGGGAAAATCTCTGTGGTCCCCCCACTGAAAAAGGAAACATGGTATTACCACAACCACCAGACACGATTCGCCGGTGTTCCGTTAAATCTTAACAAAGGAAAAAAGGAAACATTCCATTTCATATGGGCATAATTCTCTCTCTCATTCCTCATATGTGAGGAAGAGAGAGAGAGAGAGACAAAGGGATTGTAGATATTCTCTATCTCCTTTTTTTTCTTTTTCTTTTTTCTTTTTTATTTATTTATTGAGGAATTTTGTTGTGTGAGTTTGTGGGTAACTCGGTGTTGACTCGTTTCATCCTTAAACAATTGTAACATTGAATATGGAGATGAAATGGTGGGGCAAAATGACGGTTCCGATGAGGAAGGTTTGGTCCAAAGTCTCTAAAAAGATCCGCCCCAAAACTGCTGGTTAGCCTTTTTCTTTTTCTTTTTTATTTTATTTATTTTTATTTATGCATGTCAAAAGCTAGGAGTGGATTGTAAATAAACAAAAATTTTTAAAAAACAATTCACGAATTATTAATATTTTCAAATATTCTTTGAGTGGCACATGTATATAATTACGCAAACAACCCCATAAACGATGAGTTTTTAGGGGGTAATTTGCTAAAATAACTTTGAATCGGATATTAGCGGAGTCAGGATTTTAAATTGGGGGCTGAATGCATTATTTTTTTTAGGGGTGCCGTATTGCACAATTTTTTTTTTATATAAATTAATGTATGTGTTGAGGAAAATTGGCACCAAACCACCCCTTTTTTTTTTTTTTTTTTTTATAATTTTGTTTATTTCTCTTGCACAAAATTTCATTTAAAACTTTAAGGTAATGTTTGGAACTATTTCCATTTTGTTTTCATTGTTTCCCCAAAATAAAATGAGATTTATTACACTTTTCAAATCATTTTCTCAAAACAATTTCAAAAGTTTCTCTCTCCTTCAGACATGATGTGACTGCTACAGTAAAATGATTTGACTGCTACAGTAAAAAATGTCTTCACTAAAAAATAAATAAACATCACTTCATCTTTCAATTTTTTTCTTCAAAAATATTTTTTTCTAACACCTTTAAACATAATTTGACTGCTACAGTGTATTTTGTCTCTTTCCAAAATACAAACAAACATTACTTTCATTCTCAAATTATTCCCCCAAAACATATTTCCTCAAAATGAAATCAAAATAAGATCCAAAACGCTTCCAAACATTTTAAGTTCTTTCTAAAACCTTTTGTCCTTTTCGCATACTTCTAGTGTGAAAATGTAAACAGGTAATGGGTTGTAATTAATGGTATTTGTTTTCCCAAAGCACACTATTGATTAATTAGCCATATCATACTTTTCATGTTTTAGTGGGAAAATACAGTTTTTATCCCTCAATTTTGCACCGATTTCACATTGTCTTCATATTCATAAAAAAAAAAAAATGGACTCTTATGTTTCGACAATTCAATATTTTTAGTCATTTTCGTTACTATTAACGGTAGGAAATGACCGAAATTGTTAAATTATTGAAATATGAAGGACAATATGTGTTTTTTGTGAATATTGTGGCCCAAATATGAAATCGGTGCAAACTTAAGGGATGAAATCAGTGTTTTTCCCTGTTGTAGTAGCTAAGTTATTTTGCATATATATATATACATATATATATATATATATATATATATATATATATATATATATATATATATATATATATATATATATATATATATATACACACACACGTTTTCCTTATTTAGTTCTTCATTCATATATATAGTACATAAATTTATGAGTAAACACCAAATTTTACTTTCAATATATAACTCATATGTAGGGCAAAATAAGCTTCACCGAGATGTGAGGACATGCGAGTACGAGGATGTTCACATCTTGTGGGACATGCTAAAGAAGAATGACGAGACGGACCCCGTAAAAGGGGGAGATGAGGCGGCCGCATGGAAGCTTCACTGGGCAAAGTGTGCCCCTTTGCTCTGCCGCGGTGTTTGATATTAAATTTGATCCTCTTTTGAATGTTCAAACAACATTTGATGTTTTGTTCTACTACGTTCGTACACAGTACGTAAAACGTCATTTTTTGTGCATTTGATGCAAGAAATATGGTAGAGTTAGATACATAATGCATGATTTAATGTGTAAGAACAAGAGTTTGTTGTTCAACATTAATCGATTTGCATGTTTGACGAATGGATTATGTACTAATTACTTCTCGAAAATATTCACCCATACGAGTTATTGACTTATTTCATAATAAAGTATTATGAAAGCATGGGTAAATTATAAATGGGCAAATGGCAAATAGGTCCATGACAAGGGCACTTAATTCAAAAATGGACGTCCAATTTTTTTGTCTTGCAAATATTTCCAGCTCATTCAAACTTATTTGCAAATAACGAAAACCCTTTTATATATACCAAAATTACCCCCAATTCATTGAAACTCAATTCAACTCCAATTTCATGATTTACACCCCAATTTAGCCTAATTTCATCAATTAACCAATTTTAACCATAATTTTAATTTTGACCCCAATTTTGACCCGCCACCACCGGAGTCCGCTGGTCTCTGGCGTTGACTTTTTTTTTATTTGAATTTTTTTTTCTGAAATTTTTTTCTGGTAGGTCAACCGCCGTTGACCGCTGGGTCTCCGGCGTTGACTTTTTTTTTTATAATTTTTTTTTTCTTTTGAAAAATATTTTAATTAATATTACTGTCTTGGTTGCTAAATTACTGTCTCCAGCAGTTATTTAACTGTCGGAGACAGTAATTTAATTGTTAATTCACTTTTTTTTTTCTTAATTTTTTTTAATTAATATAACTGTATTGACTGCTAAATTACTGTCTCCAGCAGTTACTTAACTGTCGGAGACAGTAATTTAATTGTTAATTGATTTTTTTTTTCTTAAATTTATTTTTTAATTTATATTACTGTCTTGGTTGCTAAATTACTGTCTCCAGCAGTTATTTAACTGTCGGAGACAGTAATTTAACTGTTAATTCACTTTTTGTTTTTTGATATTTTGTTTTTTCTTCAAAAAAAATTATTTTAATTAATATTATTGTCTTGGCTGCTAAATTACTGTCTCCAACCGTAATTTAACTGTATTAATTAATTTTATCGTCTTGGCCTGCATTTTTGCTGTCTTCGACTGTAATATTACTGTCTCCGACCGTAATATTACTGTCTTATGCAATAATATTACTGTTTGGACAGTAATATAAGTAATATTACTGTTCGAAAAATAATATTCATAATATTACTGTCCCAAACAGTAATATTACTGTCTGAGACAGTAATTTAGCAGCCATGACCGTAATATTAATTAAAATAAATTTTTCTAAGAAATTTCAAAATTTAAAAAAAAAAAATCAAAAAAAAGTCAACGCCGGAGACCGGCGGTCAACAGTAGTTGACCGGCCGGAAAAAAATTCAGAAAAAAAAAGTTTTCAAAAAAAAAAAAAAATCAACGCCGGAAAAAAAAAATTCAGAAAAAAAATTATTTTCTTAAAACAAAAATATTTTTTTCAAAAAATTATTAAAATGGAGGTTAATGTGATATATTATGGAGGGTATTTTTGACTAAATACATGGAGATGAGTTTATTTGAAAGACTGTTTTTTTTTTTGTGGACCAATGTGCATTTAAATCCCTTGTGATGGGTTTTTTTGTCATTCGCCCATGATAAAAAAAAAGGGTCTTAAGAGATAGGTCCCTCGTGACAAAATTAAATAGAACTAAATGACAACCTCAACTAAACATTTGCTTCACATCCTTTATTAAATTCATTCCAAAAATGCCCTTTCGCTCATCTTTATTTTTTTGTTTTTTATATTATTACTTTTTTACATTATTATAACAATTTTTTTTTTCCTTGTTTTCAATTTGAAAATTACGACAAAAAATATTTTACATTTTTATTAAAAAATACAGCAGATTTTAACAAAAACTATGGTGTACTGTAGAAAAATATTTTTCATTTTTATTAAAAAATATAGCAGATTTCAAAAAATACTATGGTGTACTGTAGTATACTATGGTATACTGTGGCATTAGATTAAACTATTATTAAAAAAATCTTTTTTTTCTACATAATATTGAAAATTACAAAAACAACTCGTTTTTCGTTTTTTGTAATTCAACCTACAATTTTTTTATTTTTTTATTTAATTTATTTTTTTGTCAATATTGTAGTAGATTATGGTCTACTACAGTGTACTATGATATAGTATGGTGTACTACAAAACCCTAGCAACCAACAACACCAATCTCGCCAACCCTAGCCGTCAACACAGTAGCCGTCAAACCCTAGCCGCCTACATTCGCAGCCGTCGCAACCGTAGTCAATTACCAAATTTGAGAAACCCTAGATTTACCATTTTAATCCAAATCAAACAAAATCTCTGGAAGATCAAGAAAATCAGATGCAATTAGTAAAGAATATACTTTCAATTAAATTTCCACCATAACCAATCACTCGCCACTGCCTCGACCTCCACAGCCGCAGCCGCCCCCACGGCCACCATAGCGGGACAGCCCCCCGGCTCGGATCAACCATCACAGCCCGGCCCCCTGCCGCACCTCCACTACCACAGCCCCTCGGCTTGCATCGACCATCACAGCCCGGCCCCTTGCCGCACCTCCACCACCACAGCCTCCTGTTGCCGTCTTGTGCACCACAGTTCTTTGTCTCTTGCACCACAATCCTTTGCCTCTTGCTGAAGAAGAAAGCAAGAAAGATATAGAGAATTAGAAATGGAGAGGTGAGAGAGAAAAAAAACGAGAGAGAAAAGAAACGGAGCCAACATGTGAGACGTGTGAGAGAGAGAACGTGAGAGAATAGCAAAAGAATAAAATAAAACTGAATAGGAGAAACGTGAATATTTAAGTTAGAAAATTTAGGGTATAAGGGCAAAATTGGGATATAAAAAAAATTAGGGATGTGGCTAATATATTATTTCAAATTAAGGATTTAATTAAAAGAATGAATTTGGATTTGTTATTTAGTTCAAATTAGGTTTCGTTTGAGGGACTTGTAGCATATTACCCCTAAAAAAAACTCTTAATTTTAAAATTAAGATTATACAATAGAAATACTACGAAGTGGTTTATAAAATAGTACAATAGAAATAGTATAATTCTTATTTAATTCTCAATCAATAGAAATAGTTTAATTCTTTTTTAATTCTTATTTAATTCTTATTCAATAGAAATAGTATAATTCTTGCACTCTTATTCAATAGAAATAGTACGAAGTGGTTTATAAAATTAAGATTATACAATAGAAATAGTATAATTCTTATTTAACAAAAAAAAAACTCTTAATTTTAAAATTAAGATTATACAACATAAGTATTCCCAAAATTTTGAATATCGTTTGAAAAAACTTTTAAAACATCTTATTATTGTAAAAAAAAAAGAACGATAAATAGATGGCCGATAATATACAATCAACCACCCATTGTTTATCTGACAAAGTCGGTTGCCAACCATTATCCAACCCATAATGGTCGGGCCGATAATAATTTTCAGTTATAAACAAAATTGGGTGGCCGAGTCGGGTAGGAAATTGGCCGATAATTACCCGACCCCACCCATGCCCAACCCTAATTGGAACAATTATTGTTATTATTAATTTGTTTATTTTATTTTTAATGCATATACTCGACCCCCACAATTATGAAATCCTAGCTTCGCGACGGTGTTGCCCAAAGAGTCGCGAACGAGATATCACCCCAGTTCATTGGCCACTCCTATAAGACCCGTATGTATTAAGTTTAAAAAAATCATTAGGAGGACGCTAGCTCCTGTTGTTGTTTAATATCATTTACGATGATCATTTTTTTTATGTTAATAAATTATATAATACTTTTTTGCCCAGCTTGGTTGGCAAGATAAGATTAGCCAAGATAAGATTAAATAATCTAATGAGACTCAATTATTTTATTGGAGCTTGAAATGTCCAACAAAAAAAAACTCATTAAAAGGCAAGATAAGTCAAGATAGGGCAAGATAAGCCATGATTATATAATTTTGGCGGGTCGACCCAGCAATTTATTGGGGATACTGATAAATGTTCATTTTGCATGATTTTCACTTATCAATTCTTCGAGTTTTGGTCTTTGTTCGTCCGAGTTTTCGGCTTTATTTGTATATATTATGTTGTTTTTATTTTATTTATATTTTAGGTAAAGAGAAGTTTTTTTTTTTGCCGATCCGAAACGATTTTGGAAGCGAAGCCAAAAATCAAACCAAACACGTGCAAAAGTGCATTCTCGCGGATTGTGGCAGTGTTTGGTATTTCAAGCATAACTTTCTCATACGACCTCCGATTGGGATGATTCAAGTGGTTTTAGAAAGCTAACTGCAAGGGCTACAACTTTAGTGAGGCAGAATTGTCAAATTCGTGCTGAAAATGGGTGCAAACAGTGTTTGAAGTTGATGCAGAGGCCAGATCGCGATCCAGCACCACCGGATCGCGATCTGGTGGCAAATTCCAGTAGCAGCGAAAAATTGGGACAGATCGCGATCCGCACCTCTTGGATCGCGATCTGGGAAGGCGGTGCGTAGTTTTCGAGGTTGCCAGATCGCGATCCAAGAAGCCTAGATCTCGATCTGGGCACATAAATCGAGACTAGATATTTTTCTTTGATTTCTCACTATAAATAGAAGGTCTCCTTTTCATTTTTCAAACTCTCGATTATCTCTCGACCTCCTCTTCGATTTTTCTTCGGTTTTCGTCAGTTCTTCGCGGGAAGCTTCGACGAGGGTTTCGACTCGGGTTTTTCATAAGCTTTTTCTTTACGTTTAGTTTATGATTTCTCGTGTTCTTCATTTTGATGCTATGTTTGTAATGAACTGAGCATTTTATTTTAGGGAAATGAAACCTTGTATATATTGATTTTGATTTCCAGATCTGTGATCTATTTGTCGTTCTTTGATTCTGTTTATGTTTTCCTGTATTAAATGCTTTCGATTGTTTGGCCAACAGTTGATTTTTTTTGTAAATGGGAATGAACTCGAGAGAGGATTTCTCGTTTGATTTTTAGGAAAACATAGCTCGGGTTGTGGAAACGGAGACGTGATGCACCTCGGGTAGCCCTTAAGGACTTGACCTAAATGCTCTCTTAATATCAGGTTCTGAACGGAGACGTCGGACCTGTGAGTAGACTCTAACTACACTGGAGACGGAGGTTAGGGTAGTTTAGTGTCTGGGTTAGCGAATATTGAACTGACATTAGATTCGGATTTGTAGATCTTTATCGATAGTACACTGGTGGATTTTACCCTAGAAGCCATCACACGTCGGAATTCTTCCTTTGTCCTGGCGGACCGTTGTTTTTATTTATTGTTTCTTTTTAGTTTCATTTCTCCCATCCATTTCTCATCGTCTAGATAGAGTTTAAGATAGTATAATTACAGTACTTGGTAAATTTAGGAACTTAATTCCCTGTGGATCGATATCTGGAATTCACTATTCTACAAAACGCGAGACTGTACACTTGCGGTTTTTCAGACGTAGGTTTTACGCGTATCAGATACCAAACATCAAATTAAGTCCAACTATTTAGTTAATTATGGCTTATCTCGGCAACCAAACGGGGCCTTTGTCATTTGTTTAATAAAGACTAAGTTGAAATTAATGTGTTACTAAAGGATATCATTTAAATGTGAATTTATAAATGAACGAAAATTTGAATTTCATAGTATTTGAAAAATATTACAACCGAGCCCTAATGAATTAACATTTTACAATAACAACCCTCGACTTATAAGGGTAAATTGGAATATATGGAGGAATATTCTTAAAATCCAAAAGATTCTTTTATTTGGAGGAAATTGTTAGACAATGAGATACCCTCATGACAATATTGTAATTTGGCAAATTAGAGGGTTCTGATAAGTGTTCGTTTTGCACGATTTTTGCTTATCAAATCTTCGAGTTTTGGTTTTCGTTCGTTCGAGTTCCGCCTTTATTTGTATATATTATTGCGTTTCTTGTTTTATTTCTATTTCAGGGTTTTTTGTAGGTATTTTGCCAAGTCGAAGCCATTTGAAAGCGAAACCGAATTTTCAAGCCAATATTGGGGCCAAGAAGACCCAGATCGCGATCTGACATCTCTGGATCGCGATCTGGGGGTTGTCACAGTGCTGAAATTGATCAAGATCCAGATCGCGATCCAGCAATCCGTATCGCGATCTGGGGGGTCTTATAGAGCTGAAATTGATCAAGATCCAGATCGCGATCCAGCAATCCGTATCGCGATCTGGGGGGTCTGACATAGCTGAAATGGGTCAAGATCCAGATCGCGATACACATTCCTGGATCGCGATCTGGCATGGCGGTGGGCAGTTCCCCCAGGCTGCCAGATCGCGATCCAATCAACCCGGATCGCGATCTGGGCACGCCTTTTGAGAAAGATATTTTGTTATGCAAAGCTTCTTGAAGAAGCTTTGCATTTCACTATAAATACAAAGGCCCTTTCATTCTTCATTCATCTTCGACTTTTTACGGTTTTCGACAGTTCTTCGCGGGAATCATCAACGGGGGTTCCGACTTGGGTTTTTCTTACGCTATTTCTTTACGTTTCGTTCTTCATTTCCTTGGTACATTCTTTTGACATTATGTTTGTTATGAACTAAGAACATTTTCTTCTAGGGTAATGAAGCCTTGTATATATTGATTTCGATCGTCATTTCTGTTATCTATTTGTCGTGTTTTGATTTCGTTTATGTTTTCCTGTATTAAATGCTTCTAATTGTTTGATCAGCTCTCGGATTGATATTAAATAGGAATGAACTCGAGAGAGGATTTCTTGTTTGAAGTTAGGAAAACATAGCTCGGGGTGTGGAAACGGAGACGTGATGCACTTCGGGTAGCCCTTAAGGACTTGACCTAAATGCTCTCTTAATAGCAGGTTCTGAACGGAGACGTCGGACCTGTGGGTAGACTCTAACTACACTGGAGACGGGGGTTAGAGTACATTAGCGTCTGGGTTAACGAATAGGAATGTGATTTTAGATAGCGGATTTGTAGATCGTTGTTGATTATACATAGGTGGATTTGGCCATAGAAGTCCCCTTTAAATCGAAGTCCCCCCGCGTTGAGTTGTCGTTACTTTATTTACGTATATTCTATATTTGCATGTTTACGATCTTGCATGCTTTTAAATTAGGGTTTCCCACCATTCCTAATATTTACGATCGGCTAGATAATATAACGATAATATAATTACACTACTCAGCATGTGAATCTACAAGGTCCCTGTGGATCGATATCCGGAACCACTGTTCTGCAAAATGCGATACTGTATACTTGCGGTAATTTATACGTGAGGAAAACGCGTATCAAGTTTTTGGCGCCATTGCCGGGGACCAATTTGATTTTACCTTTGTTGATAGTGTTACCAATTATCTGACTATTACTTTAGCTATTTACCTGCTTTATTTTCGATTTTCACCTTGATTTTCACCGATCACTTTGTTTATGCCCAGGCGTCGAAATTTGGAAATCATACCTTACGATCCCGAGATTGAAAGGACATTTCGTAGACGAAGGGCCGGGCGCAACCAACAAAGTGAACCAATGGCCGACGATCAAGTAAATCCAGAGCACCTGGCCTTTGAGTACGATCGAGAGCCAGGACGAGATCAGGAGCAGCCAAGACCGAACCTGCCACCCGAGCGAACAATGCGAGAATACCGAACTCCAGCTGTGAATGAGAACTATTCAGGAATCAGGAAACCGACGATAGCCGCAAACAACTTCGAGCTAAAGACGGGGCTAATCAACATGGTCATGGCGAACCAATTCTCCGGAGCAGCCACTGCAGATCCAAATCTCCATCTTGCCAATTTCTTGGAGATTTGTGACACAATCAAAGTTAACGGTGTTTCTGATGATGCCATCCGGTTGAAGCTATTCTCATTTTCTGTCAGAGATAAAGCGAAGAGTTGGCTTCTGAGTCTTAATCCAGGATCACTCACCTGTTGGGAAGAATTATCACAAGCCTTTCTGGCACGATTTTTTCCACCCTCGAAAACCGCACAACTACGAAGAGATGTAGGCAATTTCAGATAGATGAGCCAAGAGCTGATGCACGAGTCTTGGGAGAGATTCAAGGACTTATTACGACAATGCCCTCAACACGGATTCAACCCGTGGGATCAAATGGAGTTATTCTACAATGGGCTCGATCAACCAGCCCGATCTTTAGTCGATGCTGCCTCAGGTGGATCATTGCAAAACAAGACTCCCACAGACGCTCGAGACATTGTCTAGCGAATGTGTGAGAATGCTTACCATTGGCCGTCCGAACGGAGTGGTATACAAAAGGTGGCCGGAGTCCACCAACTCGATCCTTTAGCCGCGGTTTCAGCACAATTAGCGACCCTATCAAATCAGGTCGCCCAATTATCAGTTCGAGGGCCACAGACCGAACGAGTAGCAGCAGCAAGCACTTCGCAAGCCACAAACGACGATTGGGAGCAAGCACACTTTATGAACCACCGATTCAACAATTTCTGGGGAACCAACAATCAGAACCAAAACCCTACTCATTACCACCCGGGAATTCGGAATCACGAGAACTTCTCATATGCCAATCCAAAGAATGGTCTACAACCACCTCCCGATTTCAACCATCAAAGAGAGCAACGAGGGCTAACGTATGACGAGCGTCTTCACCGACAAGAACAGGAAATGGAGGGCCTGAAATCAACAATGAAGAACATGAAAAAACAAATAGGGCAAATCGCCCAATCCATGTCCACGATGGCCAAGGGTGGATTTCCGAGCAATACCGAAATCAAACCAAAAGAAAGCTGTCAAGCCATAACCACCCGAAGTGGTTTGCAAATGACCGATCCTCCTTATCCGACAGACGAGTCACCAAGGCCAGTTGTAGAACCGACCCCGGTCGAGCCGGAAATCACCATTTCAGGGAGTGGTACAAAAGAGGCTAGTAAGCCCAATAACATTTATTTTCCTGATAATCCCCCTCTTATGATAACTCCTATTCATTTTCCAGAAAGACAGAAGAAGAAGAAGTTCAAGGATCAATTGAAGAAGTTCATTGAAAAGATCAAACAGATTCGAATCAACATCCCTTTTGCAGAAGCCTTGGAGGTAATGCCAAACTACACCAAGTTCATGAAGGAAGTCCTATCCAAGAAAATTCGGATCGAAGAAGACATACCAGTGACACTCACGGCAACTTGCAGTGCCATTCGTCAGTCGAATCTACCACCGAAAATGAAAGATCCAGGGAGTTACACTATTCCTTGTATTATTGGAAATTCTACTTTCGATAAAGCTCTATGTGATTTGGGGGCAAGTATTAATTTGATGCCTATGTTTGTGTTTCTAAAACTGGGCTTAGGAAATTTGAACCGCACTCGCATGACTTTACAACTAGCTGATCGTTCATTGAAATATCCCGATGGGATTGTAGAAGATGTGCTAGTTAAAGTAGATAAATTCATTTTGCCTGTTGATTTTGTGGTACTTGAAATGCCTGAAGATGATGAAGCACCAATCATTTTAGGTCGTCCATTCTTAGCCACTGGTAAGGCGATGATTGATATGGAATTAGGATCTTTAATGCTTAGGGTAAATGGGGAAGAAGTTGTTTTTAATTTGATAGATGCATTTAAACACTCTGAGCATGTTGAGAATTGCAGTAGAATAGACGTGATCGAGGACTGTGTTTCCTCATTTTTTGATTTGTATGAATTGTGTGATTCTATTGAGCATTGCATTGTTAATTCTATTGAATTGCATTCTGCCTCCCCTGAAACTCCTATTGAAAATGATGTGCTTGATTGTGTGTTGTTTCTTGAGTGTGCTGAGATTTTAGGCGTAGACGAGGTACGAATCGTCCCCGAGATACCAGTTAGTGTGAAAACGGCCCCCGTACTGGAATTGAAACAATTACCGGATTATCTTTGTTATGTTTTTCTTGGAGCAGACAAGACTTATCCGGTGATTATTTCTTCTAGTTTGAGCGAGGCCGAAACAAACACACTGTTGGAGGTCCTTAGAGAATATAGGTCGGCTATAGGTTGGTCTATTGAGGATATTAAGGGAATTAGCCCGTCTATTGTTCAACACAAAATTCTAATGGAAGACGTCTATAAACCGAGAGTCCAACCTCAGAGGCGGTTAAACCCGTCAATGAAAGAGGTAGTAAAAAAAGAAGTCTTAAAACTGTTAGGCGCTGGTATGATTTATGCAATTTCTGACAGTCCGTGGGTCAGTCCAGTACAGGTTGTGCCAAAAAGGGGTGGGATGACGGTTATTGTGAATGATAAAAATGAACTTATTCCGTCTAGAACAGTCACTGGGTGGCGTGTGTGTTTCGATTACCGATTATTGAATGCAGCCACTAGAAAAGACCATTTCCCCCTTCCCTTTATCGATCTAATGATAGACAGGCTAGGAGGTTTCGAGTATTACTGTTTTCTTGATGGTTATTCGGGGTACAATCAAATTTCAATCGCCCCGGAAGACCAAGAGAAAACTACTTTTACTTGCCCCTACGGTACTTTTGCATTTCGTATGATGCCTTTCGGTTTGTGTAATGCACCTGCTACCTTTCAACGATGTATGATGTCTATTTTTCATGATATGGTAGAAGAATTTCTTGAGGTGTTTATGGATGATTTTTCTGTGTTTGGATCGTCTTTCGATCATTGTGTGCACAATCTAGAACTTGTTTTAAAAAGATGTACAGAAACGAACCTTGTATTAAATTGGGAAAAATGTCATTTTATGGTTCGTGAAGGTATTGTTCTAGGTCACAAGGTCTCGAAAAAGGGTCTTGAGGTGGATAGGGCAAAAATCGAAACGATTGAAAAATTGCCTCCACCGAAGGACGTCAAGGGGGTTAGAAGTTTTTTAGGGCATGCTGGGTTTTACCGTAGATTCATTAAAGATTTTTCGAAAATAGTAAAACCATTATGTCATTTGCTTGAGAAGGAAGCCGTCTTTGATTTTGATTCTGTTTGTTTGCAGGCTTTCACGTTTCTCAAGGAGAAGCTAACCCAATCACCGATTATGATTACTCCCAATTGGGAGGAACCATTCGAGATCATGTGCGATGCGAGCGACTATGCTGTAGGTGCAGTATTGGGACAAAGGAGGGACAAAATCTTCAAAGCCATCTACTATTCGAGTCGTACACTTGACCAGGCACAGAAGAACTATTCAACTACCGAAAAGGAAATGCTTGCTGTCGTTTATGCCGTTGACAAGTTCAGACCGTATATTTTGGGGTCTCAGGTGATCATTTACACCGACCACGCAGCTATTCGATACTTGTTCGCAAAGAAGAACGCCAAGCCCAGACTCATCAGATGGGTACTCCTACTCCAGGAGTTCGACTTGGAAATCAGAGACAAAAAGGGGAGCGAAAATGTGGTAGCAGATCATCTTTCCAGACTCATACTAGAAGAAGTTCCAGCCGAAGGAAATATTCAGGAATCATTCCCAGACGAGCAACTGCTCGCCATTAGTACTCACACTCCGTGGTATGCTGATGTGGCCAACTTCTTGGCCAGTGGAATTATTCTTGTCGATCTATCTTATCACCAAAAGAAAAAATTCCTTCACGACAGTCGTTTCTATCTATGGGACGAGCTGTTGCTTTTCAGAACCGGCCCTGATCGTGTCATCCAAAGATGTGTTCCGGAAACTGAAGTACGTGAGATTCTCACACATTGCCACTCTTCACCTTGTGGCGGGCATCACGGGGAATCTCGCACAGCCGCCAAGGTTCTGCAGTCAGTCTTCTTTTGGCCAACCCTATTCCGAGATAGTTACGAGTTCGTGAAACGGTGTGATCGATGCCAACGAACAGGGAACCTATCCAACAAAAACCAAATGCCTTTGAACAACATGCAAGAGGTGGAGCTTTTCGATGTTTGGGGCATAGACTTCATGGGACCATTGCCTTATTCGAACGGGAAGTTATACATTCTGCATGCCGTGGACTACGTGTCCAAATGGGTCGAAGCAATTGCCACCACTGCCAACGATGCTCGTACAGTCCTTAAATTCTTCCACAAGAACATATTCTCAAGGTTTGGGACACCTAGGGCGATCATTAGCGATGAAGGATCTCACTTCTGCAACAAACTGCTCACTAATCTCACGAACAAGTTGGGGATCCGACACAAAATTGTGCTTGCCTATCATCCACAAACAAATGGCCTTGCTGAGTTGTCAAACCGAGAAATCAAACAGATTCTGGAGAAGAACGTGAGCACGAACCGAAAAGATTGGGCGTTGAAGCTCGATGATGCACTTTGGGCCTATCGAACCGCATTCAAGACACCGATTGGGATGTCTCTGTACAAACTCGTGTTTGGGAAAGCGTGGCACCTGCCAGTGGAATTGGAGCACCGAGCTTATTGGGCAGTCAAAAAGCTCAATTTCGATCAAACAGCCACCGACGATCGTCGATTGCTTCAACTCAACGAAATGGAGGAGTTCAGAAACGATGCTTACGAAAATGCCAAGATTTACAAAGAAAAGACGAAAAAGTGGCATGACAAAAGGATTACAAAGCGAGAGTTCCGGGCAGGTGACCAAGTCCTGCTATTCAATTCTCGGCTACGATTATTTCCGGGAAAGCTCAAGTCCAGTTGGTCAGGACCATTCGTAGTCCTGAGCGCAACCCCACAAGGAGTTGTCGAAATACGAGGACGGGACGGTCTGTCGTTCAAAGTGATGGGCAACGAGTTAAGCATTACTATCCAAATGGTGCTCCCGAGGAAGTGGAGCGTGTCGCACTAATTTTCTCCCAATAAATCCAAAAAGAAGTCGAGCCGTCGACTGTAAAACAGGCGCTAAATGGGAGGCACCCCATTATTGCTCATTCTCTGTCATTTTTCTTTTGTTATTGCTTTCGTTTTCGTTTTTAGTATTTTCTTGCATTTTTATATTTTTTAGGGTTCAATATCTCTATCTCACCCGTTTAAATTTCAAATTTTGTGCAGAATACAGGACCCAGATCGCGATCCAGAAAGCCGGATCGCGATCTGGGGGTCTTACAGAAAGCAAAGTGGGGTCAAATCCAGATCGCGATCCAGAAATCCGGATCGCGATCTGGGGGGTCTTACAGAGAGCAAATAGGTTGCGGACCCAGATCGCGATCCAAACCTTCTAGATCGCGATCTGGGGGCAAAAACTGTACTGATTCGAAAAACCCTTCTCTTTTTCTCACTTCTTTCTTTTACAAAATTCGAACACCCCCCTTTCCCCCAACCCTAGAACTTCGATTTTCTTTCAAATTTCCTCTTCAAACTTGCATATTTTTAGATTATCATCAACTATTAACATTATTGCTTGTTGTTATTGAGAATTGTGGACGAATCTTCAACAAAGGTATGTTCTTGACCCAAATTTTTGAGTTTTTGCTTGAATTTTCGAATTTCTTCAAATTTTCTTGTTTGGTCCCTTGATTCTTCAAATGTTTTTGCTTGTACGTATTTGTGTAGGGGTGAGATCGGCTCGGATCGGGTCGGTTCACGAAGAACCAAAATGGTCGGTTCACGAAGAACCAAAAACCGAACCGGTCGGTTCATGTCGGTTCGGTTCTAGTCGGTTTTTCGGTTTTTATTTCGGTTTCGGTTTTTTTTTCGGTTCCTAAATTTTCGGTTCGGTTTCTTAACGGTTCCGGTTTTCGGGTCGGTTTTCAGCCCTTTTTTTTCTCTCTAAAATAAATTTAAATAAGCCCAAAATATGCTAAAAACAATTCGGCCCATTTTGAACCAACCAAAGCCCAAAAGAATAAAAAAAAAAGCCCAAAATTCAGGACAAAATCAAAAAATACACAAAAAAATCACATCACAGCATTAAAAAAAATTAAGAAAAGAAACAACAATCAAAAGTTCAACACCACAACATCACAACAGAAAGAAAAAAAAAACAACATTTCATCATCCAAAAAGTAAAGAAAAAACACGCAGGCAGAAAGTAACCAAATCACCAAAAGATTCAGTACACCAAGAAATGAGTTTAAAACATAAATCCAAAGACCAAAGTTGTAATACTACTTAAGATCGTTTAGGAGAGTTAACAAAAACTGCAAAAAACAAAAGATATAATCACCAAGACACCAACTCCCCCACGACTCCATTAAAGTTGAAAAATCTCCCGATTGTTTATACCAATCTGCAAAATACATATATATATATATATATATATATATATATATATTTATAATGTATGTATTGTATAAAACAGAGAAATTATATTTAGATAAACAACATTACCGCTTTAAAGACATGAATCTTGCATAGTGAAGAACTTCGATCCACTTGAAAATGCATCTAAAAATTACACAAGTAAAAAGTAAGTTAGCCTTTAGAAATTAAACATAACACTATAACAGTATATGAGGTAATTAAATTAAAATATAGAAAAAAAAAATATATTATAAGCTTGTACCTATCTCAAGTTTTTCCAATTTTTCTTGCAAATCTCCTATATCCTTGCTTTTTGGTTTTGCATCAGACAGTTCAATGTCAGTCGGGGAAGATCGGATCCAATCTTGAGCACAAATAAGAGATTCGGCCGTCTGAGGACTGAGAGAACTCCTAAATGGATCAATAACCCTACCGCCGATGCTAAATGCCGACTCCGATGCCACAGTGGATATTGGCATTGCTAACACATGTCGAGCAATTTGAGAAAGTATTGGGAACTTTACGGAATTCATTTTCCACCAATTAAGAATATCGAACTTTTCATCTCTCTTTTCCATTCCATCAGACAAGTACACTTCAACCTCGGACTTTTCGATATTTCCTTCACCCTCCAAGAATTTCAAATAACTTGATTCCAAATCAGTTTTCATATCACCAGTTTTATCCTCAGAAACAGCACAACCCAAAGAAGAAGATGTTTTACCATTCACCTTGTCGACTTTCATTTTGTAGTGATCAAATAATTCATTCAAAACTGAACGAACCCTTTCACTTACTTCCTTGGATTTCGGAGAACCTGCCCCATAAGTCTGCCCTAAACAGAAGTCAAGATA
This sequence comes from Erythranthe guttata, assembly GCF_000504015.1. The sequence goes on from NW_012194660.1 coordinate 1,686,322, forward strand.
ACGCATTTTATTGCGGGGATCTAACACCACAGCCACATACAACAACAAATTGATCTTATCAATATTATCCCAATACTTGTCATATTTTGTTCTCATAGAGATGGCCATTTCCCTTTCTTCCTTATCCGAGCTCAAGCACATTTTTTAAATGCTTGCACGCATTGCCACGAGTTCTTTGAAAAACAAGTTTGAAGTGACATATTTGTTCCCAGAAATCAAATTAGTCACGTCGTAGAAAATCTTCAAGTACTTCATAAAATTTCTGGCTCTCGCCCAATCACTCTTGGTAGGAGGTCCCAAATTTCTTTCTTTTTTTCTCTTTCGCTTTCTTGTATTCGACTCCTCATCATCAAAATCAGCTTGAAAATATTCTTTATAGTTGTAATCCAATGATTGAAGCCTTTCGAAAGCATCAGCATACTTCTCTGCAGTTTCCAACATTAGATATGTGGAATTCCACCTTGTTTCGACATCCAAACAGACTTTCTTTGTACAAGCTATCTTTTCCCTTTCGACACACTCTCTAAATTTCGCCTCTCTAGGAGGAGAGGACCTGACATACCTCACTGCATTTCTGATTTTGACAACAGATACATGCTGTTCTTCTAACCCATCCCTAACCACAAGATTAAGGATATGGGCACAACACCTTAAATGGAGAAACTTGCAGTCCAAGACTGCATCAGGTCCACTAAGCATAGTTTTCAAGAATTTGATTGCCCCATCATTTGATGAAGCATTATCAACCGTGACAGTGAAAACACGTTCAATGCCCCAATTCTGCAAGCAAGAATAAACCAGCTTTCCAATTGTCGACCCCTTATGATTTTCAATGCGACAAAAATTAAATATTTTCTTCTTCAGTTCCCAATTATCGTCAATCCAATGGCCAGTGAGACACATGTAATTAACATTTTGTACCGATGTCCATGTATCGGTGGTGAGAGATAACATTTGCCCTTTCAATTTTTTCTTCAAAATAACAGCCTCATCTACATAAATCCCCAAACAGTCTTTAGCTAGAGTCCATCGAGAGGGCATTTTGAATAAAGGGCATAGCTCCAGCACGAGCTCCTTAAATCCTTCATCGTCAACGATGCTGAATGGTCTGTTATCCTTGATGCACATCCTAGCAAGTGCAATTCTGCACTTATCTTGACTAAATGTATAAGTAGTAAGATCACAAATTGCGCCTTCCCCCTTCACATTAGGTTTATAGCTCAATATTGATTGTTTTTTTCCATCGAACCCCACTCTGCCCCTTTTTCCCTTAAACGTAGGAGAAGTGGGACAATGATGATTCAAATGATTAATCAAACCACCAGTTCCGTTTGATCTTGTATCACATCTGAATTTCTTTTTACAGTAACGACATTCAGTCATCGTTGCACCCTTCACCAAAGGAAAATGATCCCATACCCAAGATCGACGGCCTCGTTGAGCTGTTTCCTCTTTTGTTTCATCATTTGCAGCATCATTCTTTTGTTCGATAGTCTCCAACTGGTTGTTATTATGCATGTCCAAATCAGGAGTCACGGATTCCATCTACACAATGTACATAATAAAATTAATCACAATTACTGCATAAAAAATGAAAAAAAAAATCAATATAAACACATCCAAAAATTAGCTACTGACAAAAACAAGTAAGCCATACCCAATAGAAGCACAAAAATTACAGTTAATGAGAAACAAACGTAACCGTTGATAAAGAAAAAATTATGCCAGAGACTACATAACAAACTATGGATTCATCTCATTTTTTGTTGTAGATAATAGTAATAAATAAAACGGAGATGTGAAAAACCAAAAAAAGAACTTACCAAGCAGACTTTGGAAGGAGAAGACTCTCAGACTCAGAGTATTTCTATTTGTAACGGCGGAAGACGGAAGTGAATCGATTGACCGAGGAGAAGCTAGGGTTTTATTTGGGAGTGGGAGAGGCGATAATTTCAGAGAGAAAAAGAAGTGGGCAGGGGCGGGTTATTGGGCTACACTCTAAAATTCGGAGGAAAAATAAATCAGGAATATATATTAGGCCCTATCAAAACGACGTCGTTTCGGGTCGGTTCGGTACATCGGCTCGGTTAACCACTTGAAAAACCGAGTATGAACCGAAAATTTCGGTTCGGTGGAAATAAAAAACCGTATATGCGGTTCTTGCTTCGGGACGGCATATTTCGGGTCGGTTTTTCGGTTTTCGGTTCGGTTTTTCGGTTTTCGGATTTTTTTCCTCACCCCTATATTTGTGTACTTGATTTAGGGATTTAAAGGCTTGTTTAATTGGTTGAACCAATGTCTAGATATAGGAATCGAGTCATATTATGCTAATTTTTGCTCGTTAGTCGTTATTAATTGTTGTTGTTGTATTGATTGATGTAGGAGGGTTAGTTTTCTAAAGAAACTAACATTCAAGGAGTTTCAAAGAACTTGCGCACGCCAAGTGTTCGACGAATTGTCCGAACCAATTTCAAGTTTCATTTTGCACGCCATGACTTCACTGGCAAACAAACTCCAAAAGACGGGCGAGAATTCCAAGAAAGCCCAACCGAAGGGCAAAGGAAAAGCACCGGAAAAAAAGAAGGGCAAGGCTCAAGGCAAAACGGGGGGAGAAGGCTCTTCAGTCTCGCCTTCACATTCGGAGGGACCAACCGAGCAAACCATTCCAAGAACCGGTGACGTGCCACTCAACACGGGCGCCCGAGCTAATCAACGCACGCTCGTGAGCAACGTCACCTTCGATGAACACGATGAAGACATCTATGTGAATGTCGAAGCCAAGAGCGAATTTATCGACCGCCTCCCTCATCCGATCGTCCCAGAGCGTGAGTTGTGTGTCCGTACGATTGGATGCCCCTCGATCGTCAACAACATCCACGAAAGGTGGTGGAGAGCACTCGTCGACAAACCAGGCACCTACAACGAGAACTTGGTCCGGCTCTTCTACGCCAATGCCGGTCAGTACAAAGGCTCGGTGGTTTTCATCCGGGGCGTCGAAGTTCGTTATGACGCAGAAGCCATCAACCGAGTCTACAAGCTTACCCCCCCCCCCCCCCCCCGTGTTCCAGACATCCCGACCGAGCCACTCCAAGCACTGAAGATGGAGACGACGTACAAGGACCTCATTCAGGCCCTGTGCCCCCGAGGATCGTATTGGGCATCAGGAGATAAGTCGTTCTATCGAGCCGAGCTCTCGAGGGAGGCAAAGATTTGGATGTATTTCGTCTGCTCCCGACTCATGCCGACGGTTGCAACGGCCCGGCCCTATGCCACTCGCCTCACGTTGATATACGCAATCATGAAAGGCACCCCTCTGAACGTGGGTGCCATTATCCACTCAGAGATTCGACGGTGCATGGGCGACACCTCTTTGGACCCGATGTTCCCCTCCCTCATCACCGCCTTATGCAAAAATGCCAACGTGGCGATGTTTGCCGACGACAAGGTCACAAAGGCTCCGAAGCCAATCTTCCCGTTCGACAAGCTCCAGCCAGCCTCCGGTCCACAGGGCGAGGGCGATGGCCCTGAGCCAGACGCGCCACCATCCGAGGATTCCCGACCAGCCCGAGCCGCACCACGAGGCGGAAAAAGACAGCAGACAGCAGCAGCAGCAGCTCCGCCACTTCCGGAGTATATGACCGATTGGATGGATGCTATGGAGGAGAACGTGGGCTGGTTCAAGAAGATGATCAAGGTGATGGCAGCAGCACTCCAGTGCAGGACGGACGACGTCGTCGAGCCACGACCATTCCCACCACGGCCTCATTTTGACGGAGCATCTACCTCCACCGCAGCCGCAGAAGAAGCTGCACGAGCGGCGGCCACAACACTGGTGAGGCCCGTCTGGGAGGAGCACGAGCGTGGACTTCGAGAGGACGAGGACCGAGCTATCGAGGAAGACCATGACTTCTAGGGACGTTGTGTTTTCTATCCCTTTTATTTTTTATTCTGCTTTTGAGCATAGGGACTATGCTAGAGTTTGAGTTTGAGGGTGGTGTTTGGTGTTTGTTGAACCTCTTTGTTTTTGTTTTTATTTCGTTTGTTTTGGGATAAGTCGTTGGATTGATATTTTCGTTTACGATGTATCTTTGCTAGACTTTGTTTTTATTTTATTTTATTTATCTTATTTTGATTTGGTCTTTTGCATGCATATCATATAATTTAGTTTCGTTTATGTATTTCGATTTCCGTAATTGTATTATGTTTGCACATGCATTTCATTTAGGATCGAGTGTAAGTTGCATTTCCGGGTTCTATTGAAGCAAAGCAATTAATGAATTAGTAGATGGGCTAGTTGATTTTAAAATTGAAATTATGGATAACCGGCTAATTATAGATGTACCTTCCGACTGCGTTTTTGCAACTTGTGTGGATAGCCTTTCGAATCTTTTCCGATTAAGCTTGAGCGCACTTTTCTTAGGGGTATAATAGTCTGAGGTTTGGGGGGCGAGTTAGAATTGAATTATGTGTTCATGATTTCCAGTTGTTGGCTAAAAGTTCTATCAATGGTCTTTACGTTTTTATTTTATGTTCGATGTTAAAAAAAAAAAAAAGAAAAGAAAAAACAAGGATAAAAATAATAATTTGTGGTATTGTTGTGATTCACGCTCTGATTTCCCCGCCTTTCTGACTCGAGCTTAACCCGTAGGGTGCACCTCGTCGCCTAAGTCTCTCGAGCTGTCGAGCTTGGGGGTTTCTTGGACTAAAGTTCGATACATGGGTCAGAGAGATAACACAGTGGTATCGAGCCTTGCACGAGTCACGATTATGCCCGTTTCAAAAAAAAAATGAATGAAAAAAGGAAAATTGTGATGAAAATCACCAAAAATATTGTAGTCGTCATTTCTTATATTGAATAAATAGACCTACTTATGCCCAACTCGAGTTTTTGAATTTCAGAATCAAAACTACTTTTCACCCACATTTCTACTCAAAACCCTCGATGATTGTGTTTATTGTTTAATTACGGATTCTTGAGTCTATCTTTCATTTTGGTGTAGAAACAACTAATTGGGTCGGTAGGAAAGTCGATTACCTTAAGCCGTATGCCATTCTAAGATTTTAAGTTATCTAGCTCGTTTTATCTTTGGAATTAATTGCAATGCTTTGACCAATCCGGCAACTTTGTGGGTGTGTTGTCTGAAAACCCTCACGAGACACAAATCGTCCTTTGGGGGTACCCAGGGGTTCAAAGGCTTGTTGCATACGCTAAATGCAATCGTGATTCCCTACGTTAGTGACCTACTTTAGTTTGTTGTTTTTATTATCTTTTTGTTGTTATTTCGTTTTGATTTACTCGGGACGAGTAAAGATCTAAGTTTGAGGGTGTGATAAGTGTTCGTTTTGCACGATTTTTGCTTATCAAATCTTCGAGTTTTGGTCTTCGTTCGTCCGAGTTTCGGCTTTATTTGTATATATTATTGCGTTTCTTGTTTTATTTCTATTTCAGGGTTTTTTTTAGGTATTTTTGCCAAGTCGAAGCCATTTGAAAGCGAAACCGAATTTTCAAGCCAATATTGGGGCCAAGAAGACCCAGATCGCGATCTGACATCTCTGGATCGCGATCTGGGGGTTGTCACAGTGCTGAAATTGATCAAGATCCAGATCGCGATCCAGCAATCCGTATCGCGATCTGGGGGGTCTTACAGAGCTGAAATTGATCAAGATCCAGATCGTGATCCAGCAATCCGTATCGCGATCTGGGGGGGTCTGACAGAGCTGAAATGGGTCAAGATCCAGATCGCGATACACATTCCTGGATCGCGATCTGGCATGGCGGTGGACAGTTCCCCGAGGCTGCCAGATTGCGATCCAATCAACCCGGATCGCGATCTGGGCACGCCTTTTGAGAAAGATATTTTGTTATGCAAAGCTTCTTGAGGAAGCTTTTCATTTCACTATAAATAGAAAGACCCTTTCATTCTTCATTCATCTTCGACTTTTTACGGTTTTCGACAGTTCTTCGCGGGAATCATCAAGGGGGGTTCCGACTTGGGTTTTTCTTACGCTATTTCTTTACGTTTTGTTCTTCATTTCCTTTGTACATTCTTTTGACATTATGTTTGTTATGAACTAAGAACATTTTCTTCTAGGGTAATGAAGCCTTGTATATATTGATTTCGATCGTCATTTCTGTTATCTATTTGTCGTGTTTTGATTTCGTTTATGTTTTCCTGTATTAAATGCTTCTGATTGTTTGATCAGCTCTCGGATTGATATTAAATAGGAATGAACTCGAGAAAGGATTTCTTGTTCGAAGTTAGGAAAACATAGCTCGGGGTGTGGAAACGGAGACGTGATGCACTTCGGGTAGCCCTTAAGGACTTGACCTAAATGCTCTCTTAATAGCAGGTTCTGAACGGAGACGTCAGACCTGTGGGTAGACTCTAACTACACTGGAGACGGGGGTTATAGTACATTAGCGTATGGGTTAACGAATAGGAATGTGATTTTAGATAGCGGATTTGTAGATCGTTGTTGATTATACATAGGTGGATTTGGCCCTAGAAGTCCCCTTTAAATCGAAGTCCCCCGCGTTGAGTTGTCGTTACTTTATTTACGTATATTCTATATTTGCATGTTTACGATCTTGCATGCTTTTAAATTAGGGTTTCGCACCATTCATAATATTTACGATCGGCTAGATAATATAACGATAATATAATTACACTACTCAGCATGTGAATCTACAAGGTCCCTGTGGATCGATATCCGGAACCACTGTTCTGCAAAATGCGATACTGTATACTTGCGGTAATTATACGTGAGGAAAACGCGTATCATGTTCTTTAAACATTTCTTAGATGTTTGGTTGTAATTTACCCAAGTATCTAAGCAACAAACTATAAACAAAGATTCAAAGTCTAAAAATAATGATATAGTGCTAAATCCCACATTAAAACTTAGTGAATGATGAATACAAATTAAAAAGTTTATCTTTCTAACAATATAAAATTCTCTCTCTACTTTTTCTCCTTAGGACCAGGGCGGACCAATGGGGTTTTGGGTGGGAGGCTAAAAATGTATAAAAAATTTAATGTTGGGGTTTAAAATACATAAACTAATAGATAAATAACACAATAATCTGCTAAAATACATACACTAATAGATAAATAACACAATAATCATAAAAAAGTAACTAAAAACAGGTAATAAAAAATTTCCTGCAGGGGCGGGGGCCCCCTCAAGACATACTTTGGGACCGCCTCTGCTTAGGGCATTCTCTCAAAACCACTAAAAAACAAGCACGAATTCACCATATTCGTACCAGATTTATGATTTCAAGAATTCTCTTAAACAATTTTTAATAATTTTTAATTATTAACATTTTTTAAATATTTAGTATTGTTTATTATATATTTCTACAATATTTATTAAAAAAATTGAAACAATAATTTTGATATTAAGTATTTTTAATATTAAAAAAAAATTGAAACAATTCATCATAATTTTTATTTTTGCTAATATTAATAATATTAGACGCTCTTTAGCAATTCAATGTAACATATAAAAAAAAAAACAACAAAAAAACGACACGTAAAATGGGATGTAGGGAGTATTCTTATTTTACTCAATTACTCTCTCTGTTTTCAAATTAACTGTCGCTTTGACGAATTTTTCTTGTTCCAAATTATCTGTCACTTTAGAATTTCAACAATGCATTAATTACTGTTTTATCAATTTTGCCCTTATTACTAACCCATTAATTGAGAAAGAACTAATCGAAACAACATTAATAACATGGATATTTTAATCATTCTATATATTCTTCTTTAAAATCGACGCACATTGATTAGTTTTCTTAATACGTAGGCAACAAGGGAATAAAAACTACTCATTTATGTCTTAAGATCCGTTGCCCTCACCTCTGTGGAAAGGACCGCTCAAGAGTTGTGTGATGGCATTTAGTGTTGTCTGTGTGATATGCATATGGAAACAAGTAAACATCATATTTGATATTTGATGATTCTTGAAACTTGGGAAAATATTTGTTGTTTTTTTTTTGACACTTTAGGAATTAGAAATACTTTTAATTAATACCCCCTCCGTTAGACACGGCCACGGGCCGGTTCGGGCCGGTTCCGGGCCGGTTCGGACCGGTTCACGGTTCACATTTTCCGGAACCGGAACCGGCCCGTGGCGTGCACGGTTCACCGGGCCGGGTCGGCCCGCCGGTTCGGGCCGGTTCACGGGCCTATCCGGGCCGGTTCCGGGTCGGCCCGGAAATTTTGATTTTTTTTTTTTTTTTTTGAAATATTTAATGAATAAGTAAATTAAAAGAAATACTTTTAAATAGATAAAGGAAAAGGAAATAAATGAAAAGTCAATTTAAAAGCACAAGTTTGAAATATTTGATGAATAAGTAAATTATAGGAAAAATTGGGGTGTGAGGGTATTTATATGAAAAAATAGGGGGGTTGGGGGCAAAAAAAATTCAAAAAAAAGCAAAATTGGGGTGTGAGGGTATTTATAGGAAAAATTTTGGGGGGGAAAAAAAATTCAAAAAAATTCAAAAAAAAGTGAATAACGGCCGGTTCACCCGGGCCGGTTCGGGCCGGTTCAACCGGCCGTTATTCACTTTTTTTTGAATTTTTTTGAATTTTTTTTTTTTTTTTTTTTAAATCCGGGTGAACCGCCGGGCCGGCCCGGCGGTTCACGGTTCATCATTTTTCAGAACCGGGCCCGTCCCGGGTGGGACGGGCCGGTTCACGGGCCCGGGCCGGTTCACTTGGTCAACGGGCCGGTTTGGGCCGTCAACGGGCCGGTTCGGGCCGGTTCCGGGCCCAAAACCGGCCGTGGCCGTGTCTACCCTCCCGTTTCATAATATCTGTCACTTTGGAGAGTCATTTTTGTTCCATATTATCTGTCACTTTAAATTTCCAACACTTCATTAATTACTTAATTTCCAGTTTATACCCCTATTAACTATTTCCAATACTCTTTTTTCAACTAATTTATCTCTCTTATTAATTATAAGACAAGGTCATTTTAGTCTAAAAACATACATTTTCCTAAAATCAAGACACATTTAATGAAATTCTTAATCTTTGTGAAAAGCTGAAAACGACAATTAAAATAGAACGGAGGGAGTATTTGAACATTAATCTTTACAAAATATCGTATGATTTTTTGAATTATAATTGTGTAAATTTTTGCCTAATATATGATTCATGTTGTTATTCTTATTTCTTGATTATTTTATAGGTGAAAAATGAATAATAATTATTCCTCATGTATTTATTACTTCTATTCTATTACTCAAAACAAAAAGAAATTACGAACATGACAAGTGAACGTCCAAGCCGTGTGAGTTAACGAAGTGGTATAGATCTTGAACAATTTATAGGAAGAATAGAATTGGAGAAAGAGAGAATTGCGTCTCTCACGTATATTATTAATATATATAGTTATATGTAGGAAACTCTAACCTATTACACAAGGTAACTAGGAGATATACATGCCAAGATTACAAGATATGTCTATGAGAATTGTTAGAGTATATTATATTATTAGATATTATAGGATATTATGATTCTACTATGATTCGATTACCTAGATTAGTTAGGATCTAGTTACCTAGTGAAACTCTATGACCTCGTATTATTTCTCTATATATATTCCATGTAAATCAACTCATAACACAATGGGGGTTTCTATTACGTATTATTATTTCTCTCTTTCTCCAACTCTATTTCTCCTATATGGTATCAGAGCACCAGGTTTTTTAACCTAGCCGCCTTTTCTTCTCCATGGCGGTGACCACCCAATTTTCTCCCCCCGGTGATGGTACTCCTAATATCTTTCTTTTTCTATCTTTTCTATGAACACCACCCAAATTTTCTCCCTCCCCGGTGGTGTATCTTCTCTATTTTTTCCGTTCTTCTTCTTCTTCCTCTTTTCTTCTCCATGGCCTAAAACCTAGCCGTCGCCTCTCTTTCTTCTCCATTGCCGGCGACCACCAAACCAATTCTCTCCCTCCCGATGGTGGTACTGTTCTCTCTATAAATCTACTTCTATCAGATCTATAAAATCCACCCAAATTTTCTCCCTCTCCCGGTGGTGATAACTTATATTTTTTTTTTCTTTCCGACATCTTCTTCTTCTTAGTCGGTTAATCTCATTTCTCTCTTTTTCATCTCATATCTTCTCTCTCTCTCTCTCTCTCTCTCTCGATTCCTACACACACAAAAAAAATGCTTAGTTTTTTCTCTCCCGTTATTATTTTATTATTATTATTATTTTTTTTTTCTATCACTTGGGCAGATATTTTCACAGAGGAATTTTCTAGCGTTGTCTTTCGCGACTTCTGTCCAGTCTTCACTTTTGAAGTTTATTCGTTCTGACTGCGGGAGCGTGTTACCAAGTGATTGTCCAGTCTTCACGTTCGTCACGTTTCGACTGCGGGGGCGTGTTAGAGTATATTATATTATTAGATATTATAGGATATTATGATTCTATTATGATTCGATTACCTAGATTAGTTAGGATCTAGTTACCTAGTGAAACTCTATTACCTCGTATTATTTCTCTATATATATTCCATGTAAATCAACCCATAACACAATGGGGGTTTCTATTACGTATTATTATTTCTCTTTTTCCCCTATTCCATTCTTCCTATAAGAATAATATAATAAATAAAACAATAATATATGGGCTAATACACCCCCGCAGTCGAAACGGGAATGGAAATGACGTGAACACTGGAGACAAACTCTCGAAACAGTTGGGTTGGGAGTCCTTTCATGAAGATGTCGGCAATTTGGTAGGCGGATGGGACATGAAGGACTCGAACGTGTCCCAAAGCAACTTTATCGCGAACAAAGTGGATTTCAATTTTCACATGTTTCGTGCGAGAGTGTTGAATAGGATTGCTGGATAGGTAGACGGCACTGGCATTGTCATAGTAAACAATGGTGGCTTTCGGAGGAGGGCAGAGCAACTCAATAAGAAGATTGTGTAACCATGTTGTTTCGACGATGGCATTGGCGACAACTCGATATTCAACCTCTGCACTAGATCGAGAAGTAGTTAGTAACCTGCCGTTTCGAAGAACAATAAGTGAGGTTGTTCCCGAAGAAGACGCAATAGTCCGATGTCGAGTGACGAGTGTCAGGGCATCCACCCCAATCGGCGTCGGAGTAAGCCACTAAAGATAAGTCTGGAGTAGGGGAAACGAGAAGACCGTAGTCAAGAGTGCCGCGAATGTAGCGAAGGATACTCTTGAGAGCAGCCATATCTGGTTCCCTCGAATCATGTATAAATAAACAAATTTATTGCGCATCATAGCAAATATCGGGACGAGTGAGGGAGAGGTATTGCATCGCGCTGGCAAGACTGCGATAGAGGGTAATGTCAGTAACCGGGGGTCAAGTGGTCGAAGACAGCTTGCTCTTGGTATCGGCCGGTGTGAGGCAAGGGTTGCAATATGCATGTGGGCCCGTTTGAGTATCTTGTCGACGTACTTGCATCGAGAGAGAAATATCACATTTAACGAACGCATGACTGATATGCTGAGAAACTAGTGAAGGTCGCCAAGACCTTCATTGCGAACTCCTGATTGAGTTTCACAATGATAGAGTGTAGGAGTGCGATTGTGGAACCGTAATCACAATATCATCGACATACAGTAGGAGGAACGCGAGGGAATTGTTGCCACGGTACACAAAAAGCAAAGTGTCAGATTTGTATTATGTGAAACCCATGGCAGTGATGTAAGCGGCAAAACGTTTATACCAAGCTCGGGGTGCCTGTTTGAGACCTTATAGAGCCTTGTTGAGATAGCACACGTGAGTAGGGTCGAGATGGATCGTCGAATTCGGGAGGTTGCTCACAATAGACAGTTTCAGAGATAGTGCCATGTGAAAATGCATTTTTCACATCGAGTTGGTGGATCAACCATGATCTTGAGAGAGTAATACTCAAAACTGTTCGAAAAGTTGCTGGTTTGGAAACTGGGCTAAAAGTCTCGTCAAAGTGTACACCAGCCTATTGGTTGAACCCGCGAACAACCCGCCGTACTTTGTATTGCTTAAGGGAACCATCAGACTTGAGTTTATGTTTGTATATCCACTTGCCAAAAATAACATTAATGAAGGGGTCGGGGCACGACATCCTATGTATTTTTTTAATTAAATAAGTATATTCCTCAATCATGGCGGTTCATCAATTTTTATCAAGAAGGGCTTCGCGATAGGTGGTGAGAATTGGGAAGAAAGTAGACATAACGAGAGAGAATGAGACTTGGGTTTGTGGATACCCGCTTTAATGCGAATCACATGTGCACACGGGGTGTGGTAGTAGAAGACGAGGCTATGGGTTGATCTTGGGCTAGAGGTGGTGCGAGCAGGGGTGTGCTGAGTTGGAGAAATGTTTGACGAACTGTTGGAACAGTGCGGTGAACTGGTGGAATAGTTGGACGAACTATTGGGACAGTCTGACGAAAAGAGATTCGGAGCTGATTGGAACTGAGGAGGAAGAAGTAGTGGGGGTGTGTTTTCTCCCATGTCAGAGACAGAACGTGGATTTGTGGGGGAAGTGAACTCAACAAAAGGAACAGGAGTTTCATCGAAGGTGACATGACGGGAGATAATGATTCGAATAATGGATCGATCAAGGCAACGATAGCCTTTATGGGAGAAAGAGTGATTAGAGAGGGGGCTAGTTTATGTGGTGTAGTGGCGCTGAGGTTGGGATAACAAAGACAACCGAAAACTTGAAGGTGAGAGTATGTAGGTTTTGTTAGGTAAAGAGCTTCGTGAGGGATCCGAATTTGTGTGGTTTTGGTGAGTAAGATATTGAGTAGGTGGGTGTCATATGAAGGGCTTCAACCCAATGACAAGGAAGAAGATGAGCTTGAAAGATGAGGGATCAAATTATGTTGGTGATAGCGCGGATCATCCGATCAGCATGTCCGTTTTGAGGGGATGTGTGGGGCCAAGAAAAACGATTTAGGATGACGTGTTTGGTAAAGTAGGATTGATATTCCGTGTAAATTCATGGCAATTATCACTTTGTAAGAGCAACTCCAATAGTTATCTAAAATTTGTCAGTTTTTATCAAATTATACACAATGAACAATGTTTTAGCACACCACTTTTATGACACACTTCAGAAATGGTTGTTTATTTTTTAACACATCACTTTAAAACATTTGCTTTGACATCACTACTTATTTCAATATATTTCCTTATACATAATTATTATATTTTATCATTATATTTAATTATGTAATAAAAAATTAGTTTTTATTTAAAAATAACAATAATTTAAATTTTGATTAAATTAAATTTAAAAATAATAATAATTATATTTCAATTAAATAATTTATAATTTATATTTATATTTTAAAAGATTGTGAATTATACTTGGGAATTTGTGCAATTGTACTATAATCTGATTTTTTCACAAAAGAGATTTTGCCATTTCACCCTTTTAGTCTTTCAAATTTGAAGAGCAAAATTTAAAATATGCCAAGTGGTGTATAATATAAAACAACTGTTGAGCTCTATTATTCATCAAATTTTCTCAAATTTGGCATATCCCACATCTCTTGGAGATGCTCTAAGGCTTTGTGGTGATGTTGGAACTGAATTTTTATGAGTGTATGGAAGTTGACAAAAGTTAGAAAAAACTCAAATTTATTTTGAAGTGGAAAAGTCCACAAATGATGTGTAAGATCATCAACTAATACAAGATAGTATTTGAAACCCATAAGACTATAGACAAGAGAGGTTCATAAACCCCCATGAAAAATTTCAAAAGGAGCAATAGTAGTAGACTGTTGAGAAAATAATGGTAAACGAAAATGTTTGCCTAATTGACAGGTATCATAGATAGATTCCCTAGGGTCTTTATTTTGAGAAATAAATTTGCTAGAAGGTAAACGAGACATGATGTGTTTGCCAGGGTGGCTAAGACGACAATGCCAAGTTGTGTGAGATGAAGATGTTGAAACAATGAGTAGAGCAGTGGGACAAGAGACGCCAAAGGGATATAATTCACCGGAGCTATTGCACCTAAAAATCTCGACTCGGGTCTGGAGATCCTTTACAGAAAAACCAAATGGATCAAATTCAACCAAACAAGAGTTATCATGGGTGAACTTTCAAACATAGATAAGGAGTTTGATGATATGGGTTGTGACATAGACATTTGTGAGGCAGAAATGAGAGGTGAGGAGAATTATGTGGACTATGCGGGTGATGGGGAGGGTGGAATCATTACCGACGACGACATGTTTGGGAAAAGTACTGACATGATTAAAAACAAAATTGAAATTAATTGAGTGTGATGCCAAATGAGAGATTTCCCCTCTGTCCATGAACCACTAGGAGTCGGTGGTCTGCTGAAGTGTCACTGTCTTCAAGCGATTTGCCAGATCGACCATGTTGGCACTGTGCAACGAACTGATGTAACAGTTTGTGAGACTCTTAGAACTCTGCCATGGCTGCTGTTGGTTAGGTCCGGCCTGCGACCTACGCAGCGGTTCTAGCGGCCGCCCCCATGCTAATAACGCCAGGAGCCACCTTCGCGAGAACTGTTGGACGAACTAATGGAACAGCTCGCGTTAAAGACGTAGAAAATAGCGAGGGTCTACTCGGGTTCCGTAAGTTGATTTTCTTCTACTAGGAGAAGTGATCGAGTCTGGATAAATGTGAGAAGAGAAGTCTGAAAAGAGATGAGATTGGCTACGGTCCCGTAATTTTTTGGAAGTCTTTCTAGGGTTTATAGAACGAGTTGCTTGTCGGGGATTGGATTGCTGACGTCGGCCAAGCTGTTTGCTGTATTTTAGATTGTTTGGTAAAAGGCTTGAATATAGAGAAAGCCTTTCTTGATTGAATTGAATTGCTCTTCAAGTTTAATGGTCTGATGATCTTTGTTGTCGGTGAAGAGGGAGGAGATGGCGGTCCATACATCATGGGCGGTGGCGATTTTGGAGAGAATCATACTAGATAGATCGTCGATGATGGTGGCGTAGATCCAAGATTGAAGGTGATAGTCAGCGCATTGCCATTCATCGGCAGGATTGGAGGCGGGCCGAGGTTTGGGATGGAGAAGATTGGAGAGGCAGAAGCGATCGGCGGTGATGGAAAAAAAATGACTCCACTTTTGATAGTTAGGGTTTTTGATATCAAGGGTGACACGAATGAGAGTTTTGGTATTAGAAATGGCATGAGCAAGGTGGACGGGGCTGAGAAGGGCGACGTGTTGAGTAGTTTCGTCACCGGCCATGGAGGATTGTTTGACAAACTGTTGGAACAATTCGACGAGATGTGGGTTGGAGGAGACGGCTAGTATAACCTAGTATCTAATATAGAAAGTATAAGATTGGAGAAAGAGAGAATTGTGTATATTATATTTAGTAGTTACATGTAAAAAAGCTTAACCTATATATATATATATATATATATATATATATATATATATATATATATATATATATGAGATTATTTTGTAGACCCCCCTCATTTCCAAATTATATAGAACTAACTACCAAGTGGATTACACTCTAGGGGAAACCCCCCTCATTTCGAAAATATTTTGACATACCCCCCTGGGCTACCTTGAAGTTCCTATAATACCCTTCTAAAATCAGTTTTAACCCTAGCCACTCACGGTCTCTCTCTTCTTCTCCCAGATTCAAAATTCCGCCTCTACAAAACTCTCACCGGCGAAATTGCTTCCCGGAGCCATAACTCTCTCTCCGGTGGTCGGAATTCGATGGTTTAACTACCGTTGGATTCCTCTCGTCGAGCTCTTTCTTTTGGTGGTGATTTCATTCAGTTTCGAGCGCGGGTCTGTTTCTGCAATTTTTTTTCATTCGAGGACGGTGGTCTTGCCGGAGCTTTATTTTGTGTTCCACCCGTCGAAATTTGACGGGTCATCCACCGTTGGATTCCTCTTGTCGGGATCTATATTTTGATGGTAATTTCGTTTATTTTTATCTTTTCAGATTTATTTCTATATTTTTTTGCATTTCCCAGCAATAACCTCTCTCTATCTCTCGATCTCTTAGTGTTTGTTGATTTTTGAGTGTTTTGATGTTTTTTTTCAAATTTTGTTGATTTGCACTAAAATAATTTCTTTTTGTTTTGATTTTGCAATTGCAGCTTAATGAAGACCATTGATCCTTTCCTTGAAGGTGTCAAATTTTTTCTTTGAAGTTACATCTGATTTGTTCAATAGACTGTATACATTATTGTACATTACTATACATTACTATAGTAAGATGTAGTTACATATGCGTATATTTGTGTATTTTTTATTTGTATTTTTATTGGTTCTGATGGTATTTATAATTTGAAATTTGTAAATTTTTGTTGGGGTTTTATGAATTTATTTTGTATAAGTCAGTATTCGTGTGTGCATACAATTGATCGACTAAAAACATGGGGAAAGAAAACGAACATAACTATGAATTACTATAGGTACTATAGTTACATGTAGTTATTTTCAGTACTGTAAACATATTGTTTTGAAAATTAAAAAAGAAAAATTAAAAAAAAAAAAAATTAATTTAAAAAAAAATTAAAAATTTAAAAAAAATATATATATATCTATATATATATATATATATA
>NW_012194660.1:1703001-1714286 GCF_000504015.1 Erythranthe guttata
ATATAATAATTAATATTTAAATATTTGTTATCTGCAAAATTAGACACAAATAGTGAAGAGTGATAGCTAAGTGTCATAGGGGTTTCTTTGATCAAGAAATTTTCGCCTGTGAAGCCTGATTTGCCCACAAAATTTGTCATCCTTCCTTTCGATTCTCTTCGAACAAAACGCACAAACACAAGTCTTTTAAGCCAACATAAACGAACACAAGAGTATGCAGCGGAAAATAACACACAAGCACGTTTACGGGCAATGCCCAACCTTTATATTTATTTCTCACAAATAATACAAAGGAGACTAAGGTGCACACACAAAATCCTCACTCAGAATGCCCACAATTGCAATCTGAACTCTCTAATACTAGATGGGTCGGATTTGTGCACTCATAGCCCTATAAATACAAGGAAGAAGGTAGTTTTTACATAAAACTACCTAAGGACACTTGGCAGCATACTTGCTTGACACTTGGCTAACTATTACAAGTAATAAGGGGCAGTTTTTCATTCTTTCCAGGCCTCAACCGCTCCGCAACTTCCCTCAAAACCGCCCACATGGCTGGTTTTCGAGGCCCATCTTGATCGGGCGCGCGCGCCAAACGGCCCAAAACAGCCCGGCCGGTTGCTAGGCAGCCCATCTGCCTTGCCTTTTCCGCACGTTTTGCTTGTCTTGCCCATCACTTGCTAGTTCTTTGCCCACACGGTCATTAGCACGCCCGCACATCGGGCTGCCTTCCTTGACTTGCCAATCGGTCGTGCCAACTTGCCCACACTTGTCAAGTCGTGGTCGATTTCCTTCGAACGTTCGTTTGCACAAGTTCTCGGCCACATGCCGATTACTGCCCACGCATGTCCGCATTCGCTGCCGAGCAACGCCTGTGCCAGCCATAAGTACTTTTGATCACCGTTCCCACTTGAATCAAGCCGATCATTGCTTTCTCGGACAAACACCCCAAATGCTTGCCCAACACTCGACCACTCATTGGCCGATTGTGTGACTGTCTTGTGCCAACCCTTGCTTGGCACTCTTTGTCGGCCATGACTCGGCCACACTCGAGCCATTACCGATATCACCGGCTAAGGGGCTAACACTAAGCCAATGTTTAAGTTCTCCCTTGGTCCGAATTCGATCTTAAGCCAAGCTTACACACAACTTTTGCCTGTAATAATTGTTGTATATATAACTAATTCCATTGCCTTCTCTACCATCTCATCTTTGATTTGGGTAATGATCTTAAAAACGGGAGGTCAGGTCTTGGGAGGCTCTCCCACTCCTAAATACGAACTCCCCTTAGAAATAACTCATTCATCCATTTGATCCACATCATATTTGATGGATAATTTGATCCATTAAAAATACGGCTAGGTCAGGTCTTTACGTGCCAATGAGTTGCGATCAATATCCCGCACGGTTTTAGAGAACAAACACGCATTCCACACTTTGAAGTCTCGCAGACGAAGACCTCTCTCTAGCGTAGGCGTGCACAATTGGGGACACGAAACATTCGACCTCCAGAGAAAGACCCGGCATAATCTAGTCATCAAAGACATAACCCGAAATATGAAAGAGAATTGCCTATGCACACGTCAATCCGATTCGTTATATTATCCATCAAAGTCGTGTAGTATGTATTGTGCACCGTAGGTGCACCTAATGGAATGCCTAAATATCAGATATGAAACGAACCTTGAGTCAAATAAAATTCTTCCTCAATAAGCTCTCTCTCATACCCATAAACTCATGCCATAAATAAATTGGACTTATGGTTATTCACTCGCAACTCTAATGAATGTATTCCCAAAGTCCTCAAAGGATTGAGCAAGGAACTAAACTGACCAAATATCACTCCTCCCCCCATCAATGAGGTAATATGTAAATGCTATGCGAAAGTTATTTTGTATATGTTGTACTTACCAAAGCAGTCTAGATAAATACTCTATTCAAAGGACAAAAGGGTAAGGGGTGCCCTTTTCTCAAGCCTTCCATCCCGAAAAGAAGCCCTAAACTCTTCATTCATTGAAGCTGAGAACGAAACTGTAATGACATACTGCATAATCTATCCCATGAGTCTCTCACAAAAACCTGACCCATCCAGCGTATCACTTTCAAAATTCTTAATCCACTGAATTATAAGCTTTATGTCCTCTTTCTCTCATAGTGTCTCAATAGAGTCTCCACTAGATGAATATTTTCCACAATAAGTCCTCTTGTGACTGGAACTTATCAACAATTACTTCCAAAACATTAACAAGTTAGTATTGACTTTGGAGATGATCTTATAGATGACATTGCAGTAGGTAATCTGGCGAAAATAACCCAGGAACTGATCATGCGTTGACTTAGCAATCGTATTCAACAATGTATTGTTCCACTATTTTTGCAAAGAGCCACTATAGAAGAATCTTAGCATCACCCCAAAGAGGGCATAATGTATCCCCTTTGATGGCGTTGTAGCAACAAATTATTATCTGCGATTTAGACAATAAATAAAAACTTGTACACAAATAATTTATCAAATTAAAATAAAATATTGCGGGTTACAAACTCTAATTTAATCATCTGATTCTTCTCTCAAGAACAATATGTGTTTGACTTTGAATTTCGGAGTCGTGTCGTTGACTTGATCTTCTCCGTCCGAGGGTCTTGCGACTTGAATCTCAGATCGAACTCTGAAGTTTGACGGGTTTTGACTTGAAGATCCTGGAGTTCTTGATGGATTTGGCCCTTCAATCTTCCTTCGATCTTGATTTGTTGAAGAACGCTCTCGATTTGATGAAGAACACCTTGAATTCGATGAAGAACGACTTGAATATTGTAAAGATAATTTTCTCCTACGATTTTTCTTGTTCTTGAGTTGTGTTTTGAATTGTGTAGAGAGACTCCCTATTTATAGTGTGCTTCCTTCAATACTCCTTCAAATTTGTTTTTGTGATCAAATCACCCTACATATAACGTTGATAACTTCATATGCAATAAGCAAGACACACCAGTTCGTCGTCAATCCATTTGCGAATTTTCGTTTTTTTGTTTTTCAAATTAGAAACAACATATTTACCGTAGTTATCCGAAATATACTAATTTACGTTTTTTTCCCTTTGCCCTAATTTTTTAATTTTTGTAACATTTTTTTAATATTCTTTTTAATTTTTGGGTAATTGGAACACATTATTCTATGATTTTTTTTTTTTTTCCGAAAATAGTTTTAAAAAATTTATTTATTTATACTATTTTTAATAACTTTTTTATTTCAAAACTCAAAATTCTAAATTTTATTTTTCCAAAACATTTTTTAAAACTAATTTTTCTTAAGTAAAAAAATAAAAAAAAAAAAATAAAAAAAAAAGAGTGTTTTGTCTTTCTCAGAAGGCAATCTTGATTATTGAAGCCTGCAGGAGCAGAGGGGCTCGCATTCCACCGCGCTCTCTACAGCAGCATTCATTCCTTCATTTATTCTCTGTTTTTTTTCTTCTGCACCAATATTTTAATAATAATAAAAATAATAATAGTTAAATTAATAATCTGAACACACACCAGCAAGCAATGGCTGTGACAATGAAGCCCACATCATGACTCATCACCAAAATTATTTCTCTCTTTCAATTATTTTATTTCAACAATTAATATTTAATATTTAATATTTCTGGGCATGGGCTTTCGTCTCCTTATCTCCCCGGATTTTCTGCTCGACTGAATCTCCAAATAGAAAATATGGGTTGAGTTTGTTATTTAAGTGGCCTGCTTTGTTAGTTTTTCTTCGAATTAATAATTTTCTTTTTTTCTTTTTTTTTTTTGGGGGGAAAATAAAAAAAAAATGAAGGGTTTTGGATTGTTGTGTTTGGTGTTGTTGTTAACTGGGATGGTTTCTTTTATGTACCATGGTTACTACTCCGCCGCCGGCAAAGGAAGCATCACCTCAAATTATCCAGGTTTTTTTTTTTTTTTTTTTTTTTTTTTTGCAAAATATAGCTTGCATGAAGGAATTTGAAGAGATATTTTCAGATATTAATATTATTAATATGACAATTATTTATTCTCTTGCCTATAATTGAGGAGGCTGATATTCATGTTTTTATTCACAAGAACTTGTTTTTCTCTGTACCAACAAACAATTATTGTTATGTTAAAAGAGTATCTAGTGGTAAAATTGTAAATTGTTTGATCAGATTAGATCTCATAGGAATTTTAGTTATAAGAAAAAACCGAAAATTAATAAATATTTTTATATTCAAGTTAGTATGAAAAGTAATTTCATAATGTTATGTAGTGTTGATACTCGATAAAATTCGTGTTCGATCGAGGTATATCATAGGCTTTGTTAGGGCTTCTGTGGCTCTATTCTTCTCCATGAATGATTAGTTTGGAGTTTTTGTATATTTATATATATATGGAGTAATTTCTTGTAATAATATTACTTTTTTTAATAGAAAAATCACGATGGAAAGTCATAGGAACGAAGTTCGGTATCAACAACAATATAATCTTTCATATAGTGCCTTAGTTTCCATCTTATTGCATGCCTAGCAAATGACTAGAGTGCTTAAAACTGGGCTCGGACACTTTTATTTGAAAATATTTTTTCTGTAATTGATGGATTTATATTTCTCGAGATTTCGTTGCACCGGGATGGTATATTATCATATTAAATTGATCGAGTACTGGAAATGATTGTTCTGTTGTTACAATTTTGGGTTTGTGCATGTTATGTTTCTGTCATTTTACAATCAACAATGAGCTAAATAATGTAATGGGGGTCCTCAAATCCCGTTGAAATGCTTAAGGCCTCTTCGTTAATAATTATAATTTTAATAGAAGATCTAACCTAAGGAACTAAATGTCTTACTAATTTGTTTATTCATGATTGAAGGGATGGTTTCGATGGAGAGCGGCTCTATGGCGTTGATGTGGAAAAGCAGAAAACTTACGGTACACCTTTAACTAAGAATAGGGGTGGAAATTGAAATGGAAATTTTTGAATTCCGCCGATTCCGATCTAAAAATACGATTTTGGAACAATATTTTTCATTCCGAATTCCGAAAGTTCCAATTTTCGATTTTTTTAACAGAATTGGAATAAATATTAGATTCCGATCTCTGATACAATTTTGACTCTGAAAATTTCAACTTTTTTTTGAAAATTACACTTATAATATCAATATTTATTATGTTAAAGGTGACCAAGAAAATGGAATGTCCAATTTCCACCAATTTCCAATCCAAAAATTTCCATTCCAATTTCCAAAATTACGATTTCCGATTTTTTTCCCGAACGGAATTTGGCATTAGTTTTTCCCAATGGAATTTTCTGAAAGTGCTAATTCCTATATGATCTGTCCAATTTCCACCCCTAACTAAGAGCTTTCGTGTTAGATATACCTCCAACGATAGTTATAGCATAAAATCGAAATTTGACATAATATTATTTATTATTATTTTTTTGTTTAATTATCCAATATGCAGAATAACAACGATCGAGACAAAGAAGGGCATGTGGAATTGGAAGATTATCGGCCGATCGATCCAGTTCCGAGCTCAAAGGCCTCCGTAAGACCGGGACCTATTCAGCACGGTACTCCTCTAATGCCGTATATTCCGAAACCTTCTCCTCCTCCCACTCAACCAAAGCACGGCGGTTAATGTTTTTAGATTCGAAAAATGATGTAATAACTATTTTAGTTTGATCAAGAGGATGTTAATGTAGCTATCTTGTCTATTACTATGTTTTGTACTGCTGATGCAGTTTCACGCGAATTCGTGTAACTTTGTACTTGTTGCCTAGTACATAGTTTGCTAATGTAATAATAGAAGTTTGTTCACACCGATTAGTCCCCGGATTTGATATTTTGTGTGTGCGCGCGCCCGCGCACGCAGTATAACCAAAATCAAGTGTCACATTACTTTGATTATTATTATTTTTTTGTTCTTTTTTGGGTGAAAATCAGACCTATTGGAATATCATTTAAGATTCTGGATTCTTCAATTGACTTGAAGTATATTACTTCAGTCTAATATGTATGTGGCCTCGTTTGTTTATCTATATGAACGATTAGATTAGACCCGACTAACTACTACATTCGTTTCATATCAAGTGTCGTTTAAAGTTGTGAAGCACTAATCAAGAAAGTTATTAGATAGTCTTGATTTTGGGGTTAAAATTCTTATTTGATAAATTTACCTATTTGTGTCTCTTCATTTTCATTTTAACATTTCATTAATGTTGGACAAAAGTCGATTGCTCCATCTTAAAATTTTAAAGTGACACTTAATACGAGAAAAAAATAAAAGACCAAAGTGACACATAGTATGAAACAAAGATAATAATTATTTAGTTAGTAAGGATGTCTCGTAAGGGATCAAGAAAGTCTGGTCTCATTTGACTCAAATTCGAATTCACTATCCAACACTTTATCGAGTTCGTCATACATTAGTCATTATAAGCCTAATGTGGTTTATTATGTGGAATGGATGACCATTTAATAAAGGGTAATCAACTGTATAAATTGATTATTATTATTGACTGATAGTTTAATGACTCATCAATTTGAAACAAATCTTTTTTGAGAATACACGCATTGATGCACAAAATGGAGGGCCAAGACGGTAATTTATATGCTACACCGGATGAATTTTTACTATTGATCTACACACCAATGTGGGTATGTATTTTTATGTGCTTATGAATGATAAAGATCTACCCAATGTATTTCACCCGATGTAACATAGTATAAACTGGGGCAAGAAATCATAGTTGACAATATTTATTTTTGAAGGGGCTTAAGATGTACACCAATTACAATTTTCCTAATTAAAATGCACACCCAACCCTAATTTTGCAGCCCACAACTGCCCATCATAAATTGTTTATCTACTTTTTATTGCATCTTTCTTGTTGAATTGATCTTAATATCGTCCTAAATTGCTATAGACATATGTAGGTATTTCTACTCCGAACAAATTAGGCGCATAAATAATTGGTTGTGTGCTGTTTGAAAATTAACTGCTACAGTCACTTGAATTTTGTTACAAGTTGCATTAAAAATATAGATTACTACAGTCATTCTTGTGTAATTTTTTTCTACATTATTTTTCTAAGATCTTCAATGGCGTCCGATGAAGTATGTTGTAGTAACCTGTAGTTTTTTTTTTCCCCTAATTTGATTTTGTGGTTACATTGTGCATACTGTATTACTTGATTTGTTACTTGACTTTTCATGAAATTTCAACGTTTCCGCTATGAGTTATGTAGCACGAAAACTTCAATCTGTTAACGTTTCCGCGTTTCGGACACGTTTTTATTGGACACCACTATAGGACACCTGCCGGACACCGTATAAGCCATTTTGCAATTCGTAAAAAGTTAGAAACACGTTTGAATATCAAATTTTCAAATATTTTTGTTATTTCCCTAATTATTTACAAGATTTAATGATATATTGCAAATTGATAGTTGATAGTTAAATTTATTTCAAATATGTTTGTAAGAAAATATATAAAGAATTTATATATAAATAAAAACTTATACATATGTTCATGTAGCAATTTATAAATATACCCCTATAATTTTAATATTTCTACGTTTCTCCTAAACTCATGTATCCCCATTTTTTGGATATGTCGTTTCCAGTATCACCGTTTTCATGTCCCTGTTGCATAGTACATTAGTAATATGTCGTGGATGTTATGTATTTGTTTGTTTTGATTTTCATGGAACTAAATTTTCGTTCTACAATGTAGTTTTGTTATTCGCAAAGTGTGGCTCTTTTGATTTTCGTTTCTTGTGGTGTTTCCCAATCTGATTTCATCGGCTATGCCTCATCTCCCTAGCTATTCTCTCGCCGCTTGAATGTATTCTCTTCGTTTTCGATCCACCGAATGTAGGCTAGTACTCAGGAGACCTACAACAGGTAAATCAGTGTTAGCAGCAGGTTCGGATAAATAACTATAACAAATTATAAATCAATATTAGCATCAACTTGTAATCTTTAATCTTTAATCTTTATCACTAGGAGGCTATTAATTGTACTGTATTGTCTTATGTAAATTATATATACGCTACATATTCTGATTCACGATAGTTTTCGTTAGGCTGGGCCTTGATCTTCCAAGTAGGTTTTAAGGTTGGGCCGGGCCTTAAATTTTCAAACAAATTTGTAAAAGAGAGAAAAATTCGGGCCTATGCCGGGGTTATAGCACTCCGACGGCCAACTCAGTAATATTTTCTAAAGTATTATATTTTAATACATTAAATTATTCTTGGTTGCAAATCTTATTTACAAAGAACATATATTTTATCGTTAGTTTTCAAGAGCTTACCTTCACAGGCGGGCACCACCCATAGGCCATATTTATAGATGAAAATGGACGCCAATCTTTCCTCCATTCCGGTTTAACCAGTCTAATCACCGGATTTCAAATTACTTTCAATCAGCTTAGTATGTCAATTCAATGGTTAGTAAAAAAACGGTTGTACATGTAAAAAGTAGTGAAAATTCTTTAGCCTGGTCAGACGATTATATTGGACATGCATGAAATGTTGTCATGTGACTTTAACAACGGATGAGGCGAGATGAGCAACATGAAAATGTTTGGTCAAATCCAATCTGGACCGTCCATTGTGTGGTTTTAATATCGATCGTTCATCCCCTCTATACTTATCTCCCTCTTCCAAACCCTAACAGCTTATTCTGCTGCGCCGTTTTCTTTCTCTTCATCTTGTCCCCTTCTCTCTCTATAGTGTTTCGTCACCCATTGTCGTTTTTCGGCGACACCGTCGCATGTCTAGCCGGACAATGGGTGTCCTTGCCGTCGCAGCACATTTAATGCTGAAGACCGTTGAATCTTCGTGTATATATACTGTGGTGAGAGAGAGACAAGTGTGATTCACCTTCTATTCAAACTGAGTGTTTTTCTTTCCTTAATACTTTTCTGTGAGTGATTAAGGAACTCTGAGTGAGGAAAACTGGGTTTGTGCTGAGTGGAGAGGGTGAGTTGGTGACTGAGTTGACTGTGCATGTGTTGGTGAGTCAACTCATGGTAAATTTGGGGATAGATTTGGGGTTTTGGATCTGTGGTTGTTACTTGATGCTTGTTTCCGTTTAGGTGTTACCAAACCTTGTATCTATTGAATGAACACTAGAAAGGGGACTAAGCCGTTCATCTCATATATGCAGCTCTCCACTTGAACTATGTATCATTTTTCTCTTTCCCTGTTTTTTTGGTTCTACGGATCTATGGTTGAATCTAAAGGAACCTGTACCAAACAATATTTTGTCACAAAAATTATATTTTCGAATAAACATATTTTTATTTTTGAGGAAGAATAAACATATATTTGCAAGGCATAATTGCTACTTTGTTAGATGCATGTATGTTTGATCAAGAAAATTTATGAAAGTCCAATTAAATTATTAATATATAAACCTAAAAACTCTTAATCAATAAGTAATAATATAAATATCACTTTCTCCCCTTTCTATCTCATGTGTCTTTTTTTAGAGGTGAGCAAAAAAATCAAAAAATCGAGCCGAAAAATTGAAAAATCGAGCCGTTTCAAACTTTACCGAACAGCAACAATATGTACGGTTTTTTATTTTTAAAATACCGAATTATTCGGCTAGGTATGGTGGAAAGAGTGAATAACCGAACCAAACCGTAACTATAAAATGACTTCATTTTATATAATGTATGTAGTATTTTATCCTAATATTTACTTTCGATCTTACAATTACTTGTCTCATTCTAAACATTTGTTCATAATTCAGACATTGTATTTTATTTATTTAGTAACTAAGATGTTACTTGAGTTCATGGTTTTATTAATGTGGTTGATTTTCAGTAAGAAAAAAACTGAAACATAATACATTATCAAAATTACGTTAAGTCTTATGGGATTAAAGATTTTATATTTTCATTGCATTAGTTAGTTGTGAAAGTAATTATAATCGGATTCTTTTATTTGTATAACTTAAATATATAGTTACTCTTGAATCGAAACAGAACCGACAAAATCCAAAATCAAACTGAAATCGAAACAAACCAAATCGATGAAACACACACACACACACACACACACACACATATATATATATATATATATATATATATATATATATATATATATATATATATATATATATATATATATATATCTATATATGTATTTTTTTTTTTTAATTTTACAAAAATTGAAATATTTGTCTCATGTTCGGTTTTAGCAAAAAGCCGACCCGAACCGAACCGTGCACACAGCTACTTTTTTTTGTCTCACCCCCCATCTCTCTCTCTCTCTCTCACGGACTCTCTCTAATCCCAATATATATTTCTCTCAATATTTATTTGCAGTGAATTAATTATTTCTCTTGGATTTTGTAATTTTACTTCGTCAAACAGCCAAAAAAAAAAAAAGAAAATCGAAACGAAAACAATTTACTGCATTAAATAAAAAAGCTGCAAATTGCATTTTTTGAATTTGCGTGATGTACATTTTTTTTGTTATTGCTTGGCATTTTAGATAATGTAGAGTTTATTTTCAATTTGTTGTTTGCATTTGAAAGAGTAAATCATGGTTTTTTGTGTGAGTCTGAGTTTTTGCAACAAATGCTTTTTCTTATACATTTTTTTTTAAATAATTTGGAGGAAATATATTTTGGGGAATTTTGATCGAGGGATTTATGGGGAGATTGATTTGAATTGAGTAAGGATATTTTTATTATAAATTAAACTATGAACTTATAGAACAATAAAACTTATAACCGGAATTTATTCACATAGAATCTAGGGTAAATTACAGGCACCTCTGAGCTAAGGTCAAATTACGAAAAATTTCTCATATTTAGGTAACTACAACCACCCCTCAACTATGAATTTTCTTATACGTCCACCCTTGCGGTGTCAAATTTAGTGAATTTTTTTAAATTATGTGGAATATTCTCCAATTTGTACCATTTTCACCCCATTCGAGCTTCATATTTTGAAACAAAATGATCTTAGCATGTCCTTCTTGACTTGTAAATATTATATTGTGAAAACTGTGCACTAAACGAGTACAAAGTAGAAAGTATTCCACGGAATCTAGAAGATTATATTGAATTTGACATCATAAGGGTGGATGTGTAAAAAAATTCATAGTTGAGGGGATAATTTTAATTATCTAAACATGAGAATTTTTTTTCGGAATTTGACATTGTCTCATGGGGTGACCGTAATTTATCCTAGAATCTAATATTCATGGATCTATAATAAATTGTCCCTGTGCAATATAACCAACTCATAACAGCCTTAAACTAAACTAG
>NW_012194660.1:1716520-1796446 GCF_000504015.1 Erythranthe guttata
TTGAAAAAATAAATAGTGATAGTTCATGGAACACACCAAAAATAATGGCTTTTATACGGTAAAAAAGGTTCGCGGGAAAAAAAAGAACAGAGAACAGTGTTATTGTTTTTTTCTGGAATGGGGCATTTCCCCCCGGTTCTCGGAAAAAAAATTCGGCGGGATTAAACATAATAAAAAAAAAAATTTAAAAAGTCAACCCCGGAGACCGGCGTTTACCGCCGGAGACCGGCGTTGCCCGCCGGTTAACGCCGGATTCCGGAAAAAAATTCCGGAAGGAAAAAAAAAAAAAAAAAAAAAAAAAATTAAAAAGTCAACGCCGGAATCCGGCGGGAAAAAAAAGTTTTTGAAAAAAAAAAATTTGTGAAAAAAAAAAAGTTTTGGGTCAAAATTGAATAATTTGTGAAAGTTGGGGTCAAATTGAAGTTAAAGTAAGTTAAGGATGAAATTGGAGCATATTAAAGTAAGAGGGGTTATTTTAGTCCTTTACATAAATCTGGACCATGTGTGGACTTATTGGTAAAGGAGAATATTGTCTGGATCTCTTTATGAATAAGTTCCCACTGATGGGCTTATTTGTAATATGCCCTTTTATTTAATTTACTTAAGTAAATTAAAAACATATATTTTTTTGTTGGGGCACCAAAATTTATAATTTTCTTTGAATTTGGACAAAATCATTGCTCATAACATCATTATATTGGATTTATGATTAACCTAATTTCATCATGATATATAATTAATTATTCCTTTAGTTTGCTTTGGCCTTCCTCAAATTTGTCTATTATATTAATGAAGTTAAAATAATTAGGATAAATAGCACTTACTACACTGTTGTTTGAACTTTGTGCATATAACCCCTTGTAATTTCAATATAGCACATGACCCCCCTAGTTTTTTAATATAAGCACATAACTTCCTTGTATTTAAAAAAAAAATCACCTTCCTAATATAATGAGCATGATTATTTGCCGAGTAGAATACCATAGGAGGTTATGTGTTTCTATTAAAAGTACAGATTGTTATGTGCACAAAATTCAAACTACAGGGAGTCATGTACTTGTATTGAAAATATAACTGAGTCATGTGCACAAAACTCAAACTATAGGGGGTTAAATGATATTTACCCTAAAATTGTGAGGAGAAGTTGATGGTAAATTACTTGCAAGGGAAGGCATGGAAATTGGGGAGTGGTCCAACTTGAAATGGCATAGGAATGCAAAGGTGTTTGTGCCCACAATGTGTTTGTGAGTTGTCGTCACAAAGATTGATTGTTGTTTAGCTTTATAAGGTGGCCATATTCAACTCATAGACTACGACTGATTTTTTTTAATTTTTTTTTATAATTTTTATTAATAAATTTATATAAGGTTTGAAGCATTATATTTCTTTAATTTTCATCCAATAAATTCATTCATTTTGTTTGGATTCTCATTCGACATGTTTTTTTTTAGTTTTTTATTAACACAATTTGGAGTTATTTGATGAGTAACTATAGTATCTTAAAGTTACTTCTTTTTCTTTTCTTTTCTTTTTTTTTTTCTCTTTTTTTTTTTTTTTTTGTATTGAATTTGGTAATTGTAAGTTAAGTTGAGTTAAATAATTATTTCTAAAATTGCAGCTAAGGGTGGAAATCATAATGAAATTTTCGAATTCCGCCAATTCTGATCCGAAAATATCCGAATTTGGAACTGTATTTTTCATTCCAATTTTCGAAGTTCCGATTTCCGATTTTTCCGAATTTATTTGGAACGAAATCGGAATTGTATATAAAATTACCAAAAATTCCGATTTCTGATCTGATTTTAATTCCAAATATTTCAATTGTTTTTCGAAATATATAATATAATTTTTATGATATATTTTGTAATTCAATAATATAACTTATGTTATATTTTATACAAAAGATATAAATATTGAAGGGTCAAGTAAATTAAAATCAAAAGATTAATTGGTAGTTGAAACTCTCTTTGTATTTTTTCTTATCAGAAAATCTTTGTTTCAATATGTTGTGTGTGTGTGTGTTTTGTTAATTTTATGTTAATATATTAATTTATTATTATTATTATTATTATTATTATTATTATTATTATTATTATTATTATTATTATTATTATTATTATTATTATTATTATTATTATTATTATTATTATTATTATTATTATTATTATTATAATATTAGTTATATTTCGACTAATTGTTTTTTTTTTGAACTCACAAAGGCGAAGAAACTATAAATAAGCTCAAACTTGAATTCGCTTAAAAATTCGAACTTTTATCGAGCCGAACTCATTTATATACTTCCAAGTATAGTATTGTTTTAGCTATATAAATCATAGTGAATAATTCCAGTGGATTCATCTCCGACCTTTCTCTTTCATGGGTTCAAAAAAGATATTGCAATACTAGTAGCTTAGACAACTTGCTGTCAGTCGACTTTGATTTCACTATACATGAAGTTCTCATTTGAAACAATAATGTGCAGAAAAAAATCTAAAGTTAATAAATTATTTTTTAAGGTTGGTTGGGATGTATGGTTTTAGGCATAAAAATCGAAATGAAAATTACCAATTTTGCCGATTCTGATCCGCGTAAATTTTGATAAATTTTTTTCATTTATAATGCAAAAAATTCCAACTACCGATTTTCCCAAAATTGAAATTGATATAATTCTTAACTTTCCGAAAAACTACGACGATTTTCCGATTAGAATAAATTTTGAATTTTAATTTTGATTTTTTTTTTTTGAAATCAAAATCGGAAGTGTTATTTTACTTTTGACTTGATCGAGAAGTTGAGTCTAATATGTGGCAAAATAGTAATAATCATATGCATGTTGATGAGATAAAATCTACACCCTCAAGACCTCACTCCAAATCTTCTTTTAAACCGTTGGAAAGTACACCGGACATCGGATCTTAGACCGGCGGTAGTGAAATGATGAACGACAAATAATAAGTATGAGAGAGTTTTTGGAAGAGAGTATAAAGTGTTCGTATTGATGTTAAATTGTGTCTATAATCGTTCCGTTAAATTTGTTTATATAGGCTCAAAGACGGACATTTCCCATCTTTAGGCCCTTTTGATTTGATCTTTATTTATTGCTAAATATTCTCTTGCTATCTATAATTACAATTATTTTCATCTATTTATCGAGCACGTTTTATGGGTATTCTTTTCCAACCTCTCTCATTCAGCTCACCACCTCATTGATTTGTCTCTAGCATGTTCGGATGAATTGGCGAGCTTGTTAACCACAGAACCTAGAGACATCGTTTTACCGAGCTTGGTACTAAGAGTTTTCTTCGAGCGAACTTTTAAAAAGGTATTGTATTTCACTAATATTCAATAGGTGGGCCCAACAAATCTCCTGCGACCCATACGTTTTGCCTTTATACTATTTAATAAGCTCAATATGGTGGCTTTGGCCCAATCTTGCTAAACTGACCCCATCACATATGCACGTGATAGGTTGAGACCGCTCGATCGGATACTCGTCCAAATACTCCTCATTGGACTTGGACTAGTCGAAAGCCACCTCTGACTCCATCTTCGTCGTAATTCCTCCCTCCAATATCAGTAATCCCTTGCCACGAACCACCATCTAAAGTTTGAGGAGAAAAGAAAAAGAAAAACAACGCATTATTAAAGATATGTGTCATCTCAAATAAAATAGATATGTGTCATCTCAAATAAAATAGATTTGATTGAGTTTTTTTTCCTTTTTTTTAATAGGATAAAATAATATCTATGAACATAAATAGTTTAACTCCATGTTTTGCAAAGAAAAGATTTGAAAAACTTGAGCAATAGCCCAACATAACTTTATGTAATTTCATTCGGTCCGGTAAATTTATATACTCTTTAAAATATCTTGGAAAATTTCATTTAAAAATTTAAAAATTTACGTTTCCACCTACAAATTTGATGACAATTTAATTCTCAACAACACTAAATGAACCAAATTCAAATGTTTAAAGTTTGCAATTTCATACAAATTTCAAATCACCTTAATAATAATAATAATAATTTATAACCCCAATAAATTTCTCTTCCTGCCTTTCACGGCAACATAAACGGCCACCACTTCTCTTCACAACTCAATTTCTTAATTTTTTCATTTATTATTATTTTTTTTTGGTGACTAACTTGATTTTCTAATCAGCTTTAAGTTCGAGTTTGTCACACATCTTATACGACTGATGTTATAATTTACATATTCGTGTAGTTTGTAAACTATTTGCACCAGAGTATAATTTGTCTGGGCATTCTTCTTTATTTATATAAAGAAAAAGTCAATTTGTTTGTTTTTTTTTTTTCTTTTTTTGTCAAAATTATAAAATTAAACCTGGAAATATTTCTCTCCGCACACAGTACACGACAGTTATGCTCCAATATCTCCCCCCGCACGCCCCCCACTCTCTTGTAGTGTATATATATTATACACTTGTATATATTGTAGTGTATAATACACTTATATATATATATATATATATATATATATATATATATATATATATATATATATATATATATATATATATATATATATATATATATAATTTCGCCGGGATTCGTAACGGTCATATATCTGGTCTCACTCTCTCTCTCTAACCACTCACTAAAACCATTCTGTTAGCTCGCTCCTAATTTCACTTCTACTCTCTCTCTCTCTCTCTCTCTCTCTCTCTCTCTCTCTCTAACTCGGTGTGACACGCTTCCCACGCTGAATCAAGGTGAAAAATTAGGGTTCGTAAGAGTGCGGGGAAATTCACACCCACTCGACAATGTGAAAATGGTAACTGCCGTCACATCGATTCCGAAGCAGCGGCCGTCGCAGAACCAGAAGCGGCCGCCGCTGCTCCCCTCCGATTCCGACAATGCGCCACCGCGGAGGCCCAGAGCTCGTGAAGTCACCTCCCGCTACTTGTCTCTCTCGACCTCCTCCTCCTCCTCCTCTTCCAATTCTTCTTCATCAACCAACACCACGCTGTCTTCCATCACCTCCGGATCATCGATTTCCTCGGGAAGGGCGCAATCTCCGATGCTCGGCGGCAGAACTGCAATTACCACCCCGAAGAGTCAGCTGAGAGCGGTGTCTGCGGAGAGGCGGCGGCCGGCGGCCGCGCCGCCGTCAAGCGCCGAGAAGATGCTGGTGACATCAATGCGGAGTTT
This sequence comes from Erythranthe guttata, assembly GCF_000504015.1. Next base: position 1,721,693 of record NW_012194660.1, read on the forward strand.
ATCGGTATCCTTCCAAGGGGAATCCTATTCTATACCGGTGAGTAAGGTGAAGCCCCCTCCTGCGGCGGTTGGTACCCCGTCGGCTTTGAGGAAAGGTACGCCGGAGAGAAGGAAGGCAGGTGTGACGCCTACGCGAGATCGAAGAGAGAGGGATATTGAGAATTCGAGGCCGAGCGATCATCATCAGCTGCAGCAGCATCGTTGGCCTGGAAGATTACGCCGCGAAGATTCGAGTTTCCTGACCCGGAGTTTGGATTACGGTTCGGAGAGAGTAAAATGTAGTGGATCCGGTGCTGCACTCAAGGAATTCAGAAAGTCAGTGGGTGAAGAAAACAGTAGTGACAAGGTCGGTAACGATTTGAAGCTTGAAACTAACGATGTTGAAGTTCGAGGAATAGGTGAGCTAGAAAATCGACCGAGATCAGGTAGTTCGTTGAATTTGGATGTGGAGAGTACTGCTACAACTCAATTGAGAGGCGGACCCCGTGCGGTTGTTGTGCCGCAACGATGCTGGCAAGAGACAAACCGAGTAAATAAAGTACGAGATCCTGCTTCTCCCTTACCAATCAGTACATCGAATAGAACAATAGGTCCTTCTAAACTAGTTTTGGCAAAGAAATTTCAAAACGATAGCCCTGTATCTTCGCCTCGGGAAGTTTCATCGAGTAGGGGAATATCGCCTCTCCGAGGGGGTGTGAGGGCGGCTTCACCATGCAAGGCCTTGAGTTCGTCAAGTGGTTCTGTGTCGAGGGGCATGGCTAGTCCAACAAGAGCTAGAAGTGGCGTAGGGAATTCGATGAACGAGAATAATACTTGCAGCACACCATCCGTGTTGCGGTTTGCTGTTGATGCGAGGAGAGGAAATTCGGGAGAGAATCAAATGGCAGATGCACATGTCTTGAGACTTCTATATAACCGGCTGTTGCAGTGGCGATTAGCGAACGCGAGGGTAGAGAATACCCTGTTGGCACAAAAACATACAGCAGAGGTACTCATTTGCTCCCCCCAATAGGTCTTGGCTTTTAAATGAACATATGTTGAACAAATTACAGTCGCATATATTCGATGGGATCACAGCATTAATTTATAGTATGCTTGGTACCCCATATGAAGTTTTAAGTAGTTGTATTGATGTGTCAAATTCTTATTATGGTTGAGTGCTTAATAGAGTAAAAAAGTACATAATTAGTGAGTTGATTGGACCGATATCTTGATCGTATTTATGACAGCAAATAAGATGGCATATAGTTGACTTCATTAGTTAAGATGGGAAGGACTACTCATTTGGGATCATAGGTAGGTTCAAGTCCCTCGGTAAATAGTAAGTGCATCTTAATGTTAGAACTTTAATTTATTAAATTGATAATTGTAGCGGCATAGTCCTTCAGAAAATGAAAGTAAACAACCCCATAAGAAACAGCAAAATATCTGGTGAGGCATTGGTGAAATGAAATTCATGCAGTAATCTTAATTGACAAGGCATGTATGGTTACTTGATTAGCCATGTTGTCTGTAACTAATAGTTGAAGTTGAATAAATATGGTATATATTGGCCGGTGTCGTAGAACTCAGCTGCCCGGTTGAGTGTAGGTTTTACTTGATAAGTTTACTCATTCGCCTTTATTGATATGCATTGAATGAGGGATGCAGATTAACTTACGGTAGTCATATAGGTGATGTGTGGTTATAAACGTGGCACTGAAATGATTTATGCATCAATAAACGTACATTTAGCAATGATATGGACTAGGAAACAACTAAGGTGTGTTTCATGCCACTCTGCTTTGGAACAAAAGCCAAAATACGGGGCTGTCTTTAAGTTGATCTATAATTTCCTTGAAGGCAAATTGCTCTTTGAGTTCAAAAAATATTTTTTTCATTTGCACTTCAGAATTCGAAGATACTTCCGCTTTGACGGTGCACAAGTTTGATCTTGATGAGTGATTGACGGTGCACAAGTTGTCGCGTCTACTTTCTGCTTCGTGTTGTTTTTCTTTGGTTGTTGAATTGCGTAGCCATTCCATTAGTTATTGTTAGATGGACATTATTCATTTCAACATGGCATTTTTAGCATGTTATGCTACATTTCCCGTTTGGTTTCTCTAGTTTAGCATTAAAGGGAAGTGTTCTCATCTCTGCCCATTTCTTTCTGCCTTCACCAGAGAAGCCTGTATAATGCTTGGGTGACGACCACAAAACTGCGGCATTCGGTTAAGTCCAAGGCAATTGAACTACAATCGTTACGACAAAATCTGAAGCTTTATTCTATATTAAAGGAACAAGTAAGACTTTTTTTCTTTCGTCCACTGACCTTCTCTTATTTGTTTCAGAGTTGATTTCAGTATATATATCTGCTTTTAGGAAAAAAGAACAATTGCTGGAAAATTGTTGAACTCAATGTAATCTTTCATATTGACTATTTTTACAAAAAAATATATGAAAGATCATTGTTTCTCATAGGCTATAATTTGAACTTTATTCATTGAATGCAGGATCCACATTTGCAGAGCTGGAGTCTGTTAGATAGAGATCATTGTGATTCAGTGTCTGGTGGTATAAAAGCACTCGAGGCTAGTACTGTGCGTCTTCCTATCATCGGTGGTGCAAGGGTATGATGGTCTTTTTCCTAATGAGTGCAGCATTCATGAATCTGAAATGTTAAATGTCGTTTCAATTTTACTAATACCGTTTTGACTTCTAATGTGATTTTGACCCTCTTGAAGTCGAAACGGTATTCTCGAAACTTGAAACAAACATTTATCACATCCCTTCATGAATTGCCACTGCGATAGTTTATCGTTATGGAACTAAAAGCACCTATTTTCTCATGTCCTCTGTTTTTTCTTTTTCTTTTTTTTTTTTTCATTTTCAGGCTGATGTTCAGAAGGTGCAAGAAGCAATATCTTCTTCTGTTGACGTGATGCAAGCAATGGCCTCTTCAATTTGCTTTTTGCTAACGAAGGTATTTTGTTTGAAATATCACATTAAACTCTTCAAATTTTAGTCACTCGCCCGGAATTATTAAATTACTCTTATTTATGTGCCTGGTGTTTTGGGTATTTTTTCTTACTTTTACTTGCTAATAATAAGTAGGTGAAGAAGTCTTGCAAGTTCACTATAGTGACATGATCTGGTAATTTTACAACTTCACAATTGTTTCACACTCATTAAGATTGATCCCGTGGTGCAGCATGTTAATTATCTGCTGTAGTGCTGTAAACCCCAATTTAACTAGTGATCGTCAAATTGGTAACTTTTGTCCCTATACCTAGTAATAGTTGCCGGATAAATTGGTGAACAATATAGAAATTCTAATATTGTTTATGGAGAATCTCGTCTTTTTTGGAATTGCAATTAATTTCTCTATTGGGCTTGTGTTGGATAAACAGGTGGAGCAGATGAACTCATTGGTTGCGGAACTTACTAATGTAAGCGCACGAGAGCATTGTTTACTCGACGAATGCAAAGATTTCTTATCAACAACATTAATACCCTTGCAGGTGAGTTTTTTCACAGCTTACGCACACCTGCATAAATTACAATAATACCCTTTACGCTGTACAAAAGAATGTGCTAAAACAAAGATACCATATTATTCCAGGTATTGCATTGTAGCCTGAGGACCCAAGTAATGCAAGTTCAACGTGAACCCACAAATAAATCGTGATATACGCTGATCGATCTCGTTTTATTGCTAACATGACTACTCAATCTTCCTCGACTACATCACCATGCAATATATTATATATATGGTTGTTAAATAGTATCTTCTTACGTAGAGTTGCTTCGTCTGTGTAGGGATTTCCAATAACAGGTCCAAAATCTAACTCTTGTGTTCCACATGTATGGTACGGTAGGAAATCTTCATTTCTACGGTTGGTTTTGTATACACCTAATCCCGGGAGTTTCAAATTCAGATATGTATGTATGTAAATATATACATTCGTAATTTCATTTTTATCCTCCTCTACATATATATATATATATATATATATATATATATATAATAATAATAATAATAATTGAAATATTTAAATTAATATGGTCCAAGAACAAGGCGGGATGGGCTTAACTGATACAGTTAGAAACAGTTGCACATTGCGATATGTCCCCATGATGTAACCTCACCAACAACTGCTCTGCAATTTGCATATTGGGATTGAAACTTTCAATTCAACTATTAATCAAATAATACAAAAACAATTTGGAAAAATATTAATTAATGCTATTATTGGGTAACAGACTTTTAACTAATTGCTATATCTATCCTCTGACTAAAATAAATACATCAATCAAACAAATGATGAGTATCAACTGATTCCGACTTCTATTTACACAAATAATTTCCACCACTAAAAAAGAATCAAATTTAAAAAAAAAATATTATCTGAATTTCCCAAAATAATTGAATTTTATGAGACGTGTTGATTCTTCAAAGAGTTTCCAACTTCGCCGGCGGCAACGAGAGGCGTGATTTCTTCGCCGGGTGTGGGCTTTCCACTTCGTCTTCCAAACCGGAGCCGAATCCCGTCCACAATTCCGGCAAAGCGGGCAGGTTCAAGTCGAAGCCCCGGTGACTCACGGTTGAACCCATACCTTCCGATGAAGTAACGACGCTGCTGCCGCTCGGGGCGCCGCCCTCATAGTGGCAGCGCTTATGTCCTCCCAAGGCCTGCCCGCTCGGGAAGCATCTGTGGCAGATGGAGCACTCGTGGGACCTGCCGCCACCGCCGGAGGTGGAGGTGGTTGTTGTGGTGGCGGAAACGGAGGTTGTTGAGTGATCTTCCCCGCTGCCGCCGCCGCCGCCGTTGAGTTTGCGGTGGCTGGCTTTGTGCCCACCCAAAGCTTGGTAGGACCCAAAAGCCTTGTCGCAAACAGAGCACTTGTACACCAACTTAGAAGCTGAAGTAGCTTGATCAGCCGGAACCATCACCCGCGTCGACGGCGGAGATTGGGTTCGCACACCCCGAAAGGTGTTCCGGTGAGGCAGCACGGCGGAAGTGGAAGCGGCGGCGGCGCCGCGTCCACCTCGAGCGAGCATGATGAGACAAAGAGCGAGGTACTCTTCTTCGGTGGGGCCGCGGGGGCGCTTGGACCGCTTGCCCTTAGTCCACGACTCCATGCAGTCGAACTGAAACGACGACGGCGGTGGAGTCGTCGGAGAGTTTAATGCTTCAAGGGCCATTGATTTTTTTCTTTTTTCTTTTTTTCTTTGTAATGGAAAGTTGTTTTAGTTATAAAGTATTGTTTTGTTGGAAGAGAGAGAGAATTTTGGTTGTTGAGATAATAATGAAATGTGGTGTTTGGGGAAAGAGTTTTTATAACAAGTGAAGTTTGGGGAAATAGGAGGGAAGTTGCGTGAGAAGTGTTGAGAAAGTAGAGGATAGAAACAAAAGAAATAGGAATAAAATTGATCACGTTTTTGTTTTGGTTACTTGGAGGCCAAGTGGTGGGAAGCTAGTCGACTGAGTTAGGGAGGTGAGAGAAAGAGAGAGCAACTGTGTGTAGTGTGTGAGAGAGAGAGTGGTGTTTGAAGTTTGACTATTGAATATAGAATTCTAGTGAGTGAAGACTGAGTGCGGGGCGTACTGTGTGGACTTTGTCAAAGTCAAAACTCCTACGCCGTGTTAGTGATTTCTTATTTATGAAATTAATTATGTTTATACTCGGTTTGCTTAAGAAAAATTACTTATAATAATATATCATAAAATGTAAGTTCTTGCATAAAACATATTTGAATATTTAATTATTTTATAAATTTGGGGTCTGAACCATGAAAAGATGGCCGAATTCATATGCTGTTTGTATATACCAATTATTAAATTTAATAATTTAGGAGATGAATATGAGCACATATATGCTGTGACTAACAGTGATAGTTATCTGCATCCAATAATAAGACAACAATTCAGAATTGGACAAAAATAAGTACTGAAATAGTGTATATAGAAACCCGCGGCTTCATTACTATCAGAATTTTGTGCCACGTGTCCTTGATGATATATATAGACAATATATAGGTGTGAATGAGTTGATTTTAATTCGAGCCGACTTGCTAGTTTCATGAGGTTAGTCAACTAATTTACACCCTAATCTCATCACATAAAATTAGGGGTGAATGTCTGATGGATTGGTTCGAAATTTGTATTTTTAGAGAATTTTCAAAAAAATTCCGAAAGTGCAAAATCAATTCCAATTTCAATTCAAAAAGGCCTGAAAATTTCGATTTTTTTTGGAAATCGGATAAGTTTTAAAATTTCAACACTTAGCAATTTTTTTCTAAAAATTTCATAATTTTCAAAAAATAAGAGCATCCACCTCGATAAAAGTAAAACTAATAACTGCTAAGTTTCAGTTCAATAAAAATAAAATCATAAACCACATTAATATCCAATAAATTTTCTAACAATAATTCAATATGTCAAAATCATAATACAAAACTTAAATCAAATTACTATTTCAGAAAATAAAATACTTAAAATAACTATTATTTAATATACATTATTATAGGTGTACTTTTTGGAAAAATCGGAATTTTTCAGTATTAATTTCAAAAACTAAATATGATCGAAAATAAAAAAATCAATTTTTTTTTTTTAAAATTGACAAAAATTGGAAATCGAAATTTCGGAAGTTGGAATGAAAAAAGTTGTCTCAGATCGAAACCGACGGAATTGAAATTTCCTTTCCAACTTACATCCCTACATAAATTGACATCCGATCATATAAAACGAAACACTTAAATAAAGTAATTCCTGCAATATTTAGCGCGCGCGTACAAAAAAAAAAAAAAAGTAATTCCTGTAATAATGTCAATTTTAAAAAACAAAAAAAACACCCTTTCCCTTTGTTCAGTTTTTTCTACAATTTGTCGAACTAACTAAGAAAAAGACTTTTGTTTGATTAATTAACTTAGTTTAGGTTATGCAATTTCGAGGAGAGTTGTAAGTTCTGGAACAACGGAAGGGGTTGACCGTTGACAATTGGAGTGATATTAGTGTTGGTTTAGTAATGTACTTATGTGCATGAATCTATCTACAAAATTTGGGATTCCTGTTTTACACTTTATTTATTGATTCTTGACTTTGGACTTTTACTTTAATTTTAGTCCAACTTGTACTTCTTAAATAAAAGTATAACAATATAATTGACGGGCACATGTCATTTAAAGTGAAATATATATTAAAGGGATAAACATGTTTGATTGTTTAAGTTGGTCATAAGTAGGCAATTGTGCTAATTTTATCCGATCAGATTGAGTAATTTTACCGAGATTTAAAAGCTAGGGAAGGGATTGTGATTTAAAATTTCTATCTCGAGATCCCGATGCCGAATACCGATCCCGATCGAATATCTTGAATTCCTAAAATTATGGCTCGAACTTATCCCCTACTCGTGGTTGTTTCATTTAATTAATGACCTTGAACAACCAAATCAAATGATTGATATAGAGCTGAACGAGTGAGTGAAGATCACGAATAAAGGTATGAATTACAATCACTGGTGATGGGCTTAAATTAGCCACATACAATAATATATGTTTTATAGTTTTTTGTTATGTTTAATAGATTGTTAGATCTTATCATTAGTTTGAATATTCATACCTTGAGTACTTATGAGATCACAGAGTAATGTGGATGAGAAAGATTATTAAATAACATATGTAGATAATGTGCCTAAGATAATATATCTAGGTGGTCCAATTTATTGAATTCCCTTTGTTATTCAAGAACTGTATCCTTTTCTCTATACATGACCTAGTATATATACTACTATAATATGGGCCTTTTTGGGCTTCTTTATATTTCCAAGATAGAAAAGTCGCCATCCTGTCTATTCGGCCACGTGGCGACTTCTTATTGGTTCTTTTTACTGTTCCTCAATCAGTTCAGACCTGCCACCCATCCTTTACGTCCCAGAATTGTCCCCTGCTCCACTTTCGAGATGCCGATGTAATGCTTACTTCGTCAGGCGTGGGATTACCTCGGAAGCCTATCTCGCAGGTGTTATACCTCGTTAATTACCCTCTGCGGTCTATTATGATAGTTGTGGTATTGGGCTTCCTTTAACTTGACCTGGGCCCAAGTCGGGCCTGATTATCTGGGCTTCACTTAATTGGACTTGGGCTTTTCCTCAAGGCCAAAATCGGTCCGGATCATCTACTCCCCCCACTATACGTAGTTTGACGAGGTATCCAAAACTAGGTATATTATTAATGGTTTAGAAAAAAACTCTTGCATCTCCGCTCTACTCCCCCCAGTTCGCCACTACTAAAAGAATTTAGTGGGGACAAACTATACCATCAATGATACTTCGGCACCAGTCTTTTCGCCCGCCGTCTGCTTTTGCCGAAAACCCTTGCAATCATGACCCTTTCCTCGGAATTCGCGTAAACATGTGAACTAAATGGCAGAAGAATTAAATGTGGTGAGTCCACGTGTCTGCACCTGTATGGCGACAATTGATATGCCCGAGGTTCTGGGGTAAGTGAAACGTTTGAGGAATCGTGGCCGTTCTTTAATTTCAAATGAGCGGCCAGATTCCCTTCATTTTTGTAGAGAGAGAAATTCACTCTATATATACATTCTAAATAGGCCTTTCTCGATTTTTCGTAACCTCTTCTTCCTCATATTGCTTCATCTGTGCTACTACCCATTTCCGATTTGTTCAAACTTTTTCCGTTTGCTTCACCTTTCCCGACGGCACGCGCACGTCCGTTCCCGGATTATCCCTTAGCTTCACCGGAGGCCATTCTTGCAGGTGAATTTCTCATTCCTTTTTTGTTTTCAACAAATTTAACCCTTGTAGGATGTCTAGCGATTCGTCCCCCCTAGGTAGTTCTCTAGAATTGCTATTAGGTGATTCAGATTCCTCGCATCTCCTTTTAGATGACGCCATGTTTGATGGTGTAGACGAGATAGGAGACGCCGCTTTGGTAGATCCTAATAGATTAGTACAAAAATCCCATACCCCTTTCGAGTTCCAAACATCCTTACATAGTAGTGGACAGTAGTTGGGTCTTGGAGTCAGTGGAGTTCGGGCCTGGATATCGGTATGTATACCCCGAGCCGACCCAACTTCCGGGCTATTTTGATGACGAGCTTTTGACTTGGTATGAGGACCAAGCCAAAGCCGACCTTTCCTTTCCTCTTAACCCCTTTTTAGTAGACGTCGCCAACCGTTTCGGTGTACCTTATGTCGGTTTTCCCTTAATTCATTTAGTATAATGAATTGTTTTTTTATGATATGCACCCTCCTACATATCCAAAATATTTGCGGCGGGCTATTGGATTATTTTTTCTATGCTCGCCGTTCTGGGTTGATGTATTATCTTTCCAATTGGCGTGATAAGACTATTTTTACCAATACTCTGAACACAATAAATTATTGGCATCGAAGATTCTTCTTCGTTCGAAGCAATGAACCGTGGCCCTTTAATACCAAAGCCGGTAGTATTCAAACCCCACCTCCTCATACCGACGATATGCTTGCCGATGTTGCGTATATAGAGTCTTTTTTTCATAAACAATATTTAGACGTAGAAAATGCCATACGGACACCAGGGCTGCTGGCTGCCTTTGGTTTACTCCGTATAGACACGGCCACGGGCCGGTTCGGGCCGGTTCAAACCGGTTCACGGTTCACATTTTTCGGAACCGGAACCGGCCCGTAGTATGGGCCGTTCAGAGTCTATCCGGTTCCGGGTCTATCCGGGCCGGTTCCGGGTCGGCCCGGAAATTTTGAATTTTTTTTTTTTTTTGAAATATTTTATGAATAAGTAAATTAAAAGAAGTACTTTTAAATAGAAAAAGGAAAAGAAAATAAATGAAAAGACTTGAACTTAATTTTAGATTCAAAATTTTAAAGATTTCGAATTTAAAATGATTTTTTGAAATATTTTATGAATAAGTAAATTAAAAGAAGTACTTTTAAATAGAAAAAGGAAAAGGAAATAAATGAAAAGACTTGAACTTAATTTTAAATCCAAAATTTTAAAGATTTCGAATTTAAAATGATTTTTTGAAATATTTTATGAATAAGTAAATTAAAAGAATAAGTAAATTTAAAATAATTTAAATATTTTATGAATAAGTAAAATTCAAAAAAAGTAAATAATGGCCGGTTCACCCGGGCCGGTTCGGGCCGGTTCACTAGCCATTATTTGCTTTTTTTTTTTTAAATTTTTTGAATTTTTTTTTTTAAATCCGAGTGAACCGCCGGGCCGGCCCGGTGGTTCACGGTTAACCATTTCTCAGAACCGGGCCCGTCCACTCGGTCAACGGGCCGGTTTGGGCCGTCAACGGGCCGGTTCGGGCCGGTTCCGGGCACAAAACCGGCCCGTGGCCGTGTCTAACTCCGCACGCTGGGGCCTGCTATGACTCCCGCCGAACGCGGTAATAATCTCGATTTAACGTGAACTACCCCTTTCGGTAATAAGTATATTGTTTTAACAGTTCGCCCATTTTTTTATTTTTTAGAAGCAGCGATGTTTGCCCTTCTTCGTGCTACCCCGGTTCCGAAAAAAGCTGCTGCCACCAGCGAAGCCTCGACCGCGCCGCCTACGACCAATGAAGCTAACGCGGTGCCCAGCTCGACGGCCGACGTGACTAACACCACCAAGTTTTCACGTCGTAAACGGGGTGCCGAGGATGCTCTTATTCCCTTGCCCAAGAAAACGTCGGCCTCGAATCCGTCGAGTTCGAAGAAGAATGCTCCGCCACCTGCTAAAGCAGCCGCTACCTCGGCGATTGCCTTGGCTCGTCCCTCCCCCAAAACGATCGCGGTACCGGCCTCGTTGCTCATCCCGAAACCTGGCTCTGACGATGGTGGACTTTATTCGCCATTTCGGGTCTTCCAACGATCAAAAGGTGCTGGAGAAACTGGGAGAAGACGAGCTACAAAGGCAGGGTTGTGCCGCCCTTAGCCATCTCGTTGGTCATTTTGCCAACAGGGGCCTTCCCTCTGCCTATTCCCAACAGGAGCTATCTCGCATGCGAGATGAGCTTGAGAAAACGAAGGACGCCGCGGTGGAGTAAGAGAGGGCTCTCCGAGATCTGATCGTGATCTCAGAGCAGCGGGCCCAAGAGCAGGCGACTGCTCTTGAACAAAAGAGAGCTGCCTTCAAGGCAGAAAAGGCCGAGCATGTTCGCGAGAAAGCGGCCCTTGAGGAGGAAAAATCTCGGGCTTGGCAAGAAGGCTTCTGTGCCTATCTTCCTTCCGACGAGGGTAGGGCTATACTGCAGAAGTTCTCGGCAGAACTTAGGTATATGTACCGGAACTCTCCGGATTTTTTAACCGACCTAATGTCGTATACGTAGTTTGCCGTCTCGCATACCATCAAGATAGCGCAGATGGATATTGCGAAGGCTGGCGCCTCGGTCCACCTAGATCCCGTCGACATAATGGGAAGATTGCCTGCCAACGAGATGCCAGTGACCTGGCAACCATTACAGGTGCGCCGTGATGGGCAACCGTGGTATACTGTCCCGCTGGATGAGGCACTTCGGCCGTATACCGGGGCAAGCCCTGTGGAGTTGATGGATGCGGTCGCTGCCAGCGAGGAAGACACCGAGGCTGATAATGTGGCGACTCAAGATGAAGATGCTCAGGACTAAGGCCTTATGTCGGCTTTATATATATATATATATATATATATATATATATATATATATATATATATATATATATATATATATATATATATATATATTTTCGCTTTTGTATTTTTCGTCATTTGCTTTGTTGTTTCTCAAAATATTTATAATATAAGTTGATTTACTTTCTCTGTATACCTTATGTTCCTCGGTTGCCTTATTGATACTAACCATTAATATTAACTTATGATGTCGGTTGATGAGGTTGATATCGACCTTGTTTCATTTAAGTGCCATCATTCCAATCACCCCATTTTCTTGAACATTTTTCCTCTTTAAAAAGCTGAGCTGCTTTGGATGCGAGGTTAATATTGACCTCACTTGATTCAGTAATTTAAACAACTTATTTTATCGGCTGCGAGGTCAATCCTGACCGTCTTATTCCAGTATAATCATTCTGATTACACTTATTATATCGGATGCGAGGTGTTGGCCGAAAACCTACACGCAAGTGCACGTATCGTACAAGTAATATAGTGGACAATTAAGTACGGATATCGAACCCACAGGGAATATTTAATTATCTAATCCTAGACGCTAAATTCTACCAATTGCTATCAAGCCCACCCTACACAGTCGACTTTGGAGAGAATTAACTAAATTAAAGCAAATTAAAAGGACAAAGCAAGAAAGCAAATTAAACGCGAAGATTTATCAGAGTAAACAAGCCTAGGATTTTATTCTTCCCCCAATTCCTTCAATTATGCAAGCAATTAACCCGGATTATTAACCTGAGATGCTAAATTAATCATAACCCGCTTCCGCGTGTATTACGATTCTAATACTCTAGATTCAATTACTATATTCCTATGCAATTAATTCTAGAACACAGCATTAAACACAAATCTCAATAATGGCTATCTAAGAGATTAACTATATTCCTATGTTAATACCACAAAGGCTCTTCTACTACAGTTCTAATTATTAACCCGATCTTCCGATTCATGCGATTAACAATAACATAAAAGCACATAAGGTGATCAAGTTCATGCACTTAATAAAACAAGTAGAAGAAATAATCCGGAATTAAAATTTGCATAAAATCATAGAATTGGGTTCATAAATCCCACATAGGGTTCCAAATAAAATCCTAGAAATAAGAAAATTAGCAACTCATGATTTAAAGGAAAAACACAAATAAAATAAGTCATAAACGATAAATCTATGCTTAGAGTCTTCGAATTCATTGTCTTCGTTATTGCTTTGTTGCTCTCCAAATTGCGTCCAAAGATGGATCCCTAATTGTGTGCTTGACTTGGTCTTATATACGGTGGAAAACTTGGGGAAGAAGGTAGTTTCCTTGTGCAATTAGGATTCCTTTACTGCGTTTTTTCGTCATCTCGGACGGCCGTCCCGAATTTTGTACTAAAACTCGGACGGGCGTCTCACAACCAGAGACAACTTCTGGTTCTCAGACGGGGGTCCCAGAATTTGAACTAAAACTCGGACGGGGGTCCGAGCTTTAAATCTTAAGAATTTTGATTTTTTCACTTTTGGCCCATATTTTCTCCAAAATTGCAGTTTTGACCCCATACTTTTCTAATTCTTCAATTTGTACCTAAAATACAATAAATCAACCTTTTAAGTACCAATTATCGTTAAAACACACCAAAAGCTCAAATAAAAAGATACGATAAAGTGTAAAAATATACACTTAACACGAGGTCAACACTGACCTCGTCTTATTCGAGTGTAATCATTCCGATTACACTCTATATCGGGTGCGAGGTCAATACTGACCTCGTCTCATTCCAGTGTAATCATTCCGATTACACTTATATCGGATGCGAGGTCAATACTGACCTCGTCTTATTCCAGTGTAATCATTCTGATTCCACTCATATCGGATGCGAGGTCAATACTGACCTCGTCTTATTCCAGTGTAATCATTCCGATTACACTCATATCGGATGCGAGGTCAATACTGACCTCGTCTTATTCCAGTGTAATATCTCGCGTCTTGTGATTGTTGATCTTGGATAAAGCACATTTTACGAAAAAAAGGCCCAAATGCACATATTTCATTAACAAAAGAGCTGAGGTATATCATCCCCAGACCAAAATAACGGCAATTAACAAAAGAGATGAGGTATATCACCCCCAAACCAAAATAAAGGCACTTATACCTTTAACAAAAATAAAACCAGTAAACAACCACTCTTCAAGAATGAAACTTCTTCAAATGACACACGTCCCATGGACGAGGTAACTTTGTACCGTCCTTATCTTCAATCCAATATGCACCCCCATTTAGTCGTTGCATTATCTTGTATGGTCCTTTCCAAATTTCCTCGAGTTTACCTCACATCTTCAGAGCATCAGCTCGTCGCAATACCATGTTGCCTACGTCGAACCTACGTCCTCGGACTCTTTTATCATATGTCGCCTTTATCGCCGCTTTAACTCTCTCCATGCGCCTTGCTGCTACCTCTCTCTTTTCCATGATCATATCCAAACTTTCCCGGATTAAGGGCCCATTCTGCTCCGGGTTGAAGGATTGGGTCCTTCGACTAGGTATCTGTTGAGTGTAGATTTTACACTCAATACGTTTACTTTACGTGGATCTTTTGTTTAGATTTAATTATATTTGTGCTTTAATTGATTGATTTTGTGTTTTATAGGTGAAAAACGAGAATTAGGTGTCCATGAAGGAAAAAAGATCAAAAAGAAAGGAAAAAGTTGCAAATAAGGAAACAAATCAAATTGGAAGAAGGAATCTCGCCACAGCTTTGACAGTGTCCACGATTTCGAGCATATCTCTCTCATACAAACTCCGAATTAGGTGATTTTGGCGGCATTGGAAAGCTAATTTCAAGGGCTACAATTCTTATTTTCAAAATATTCCAAAATTCGGACTCCAACTCGGCGAAAATCGAAGAACAAGTCCTGATGGGGGAAAGTGGCGGAAATTGATTCCTATTAGGTTTCTACTTCTTCCTTATCAAGAAAAGCCTATAAAAGCAACATGTCTCTACACCATAAGCACGAAATTTTACACCACAAAACGCGAAGAACGAAGATCAACGAAGACTCAAGCATAGTTTTTCTTATTTAATTTATTTATTCTATTTTGCTTATCATAAGAATTACGAGTAGCAAAGTTTTTAATCTAGGATTTTGTTGGAACCCTATGTGGGGATGGTGAACCCGTTTTCTTGAGATTATGCAATTATGATTTTATGATTATTTCTTCTCCTTGTTATGATTGTTAGTGCATGAACCTGATCAATTTATGTGCTTTATCTGTGATTATTGGGATTGATTCGACAGAGCTATTTTGATAATTAGACGGTAGGTAGAAGAGCCTTCGAGTAGTTTTCACCGGATGAGTGTGTCAATTGCATGTGGTGTCGTAGACATACAGATATCACCTTAGGTAGCCATTTACGAGACTTGTTAGTTAATGCTTTATTTATAATTGGTTTGCATAGACATATAGTGAATCGTTTATGAATAATAGACTCATAATACACGCGACAGCGGGTTATGAGTAAATTAGTGTCTCGGGTTAATAATTATGAATCATGTCTTTCATAATTGAGGGGTTTTGGGTGAGCAATTCTTGCATAGGGGGAAGATAAAATCCTAGGTCCGTTTTTATTGATATTTTCTAGTGTTTATTTGCTTTCATAATTAGTTTAATTGTTTTATTGATTTATTTAACAACTTTGCGTAGGCTGAATAAAAATCATAATTGTTAGAATTTGGTACTTAGGATTAGATAATTTGAGTATTCCCTGTGGGATCGACATCCGACTCTCACGAGTCCACTTTTACTACTTGTTTGCGATACGTGCACTTGCGTGTTAGGTATTTAGCACCCAACAAGTTTTTGGCGCCGTTGCCGGGGGATACGGCTAAATTATCTATTTATTCTAATATCAAATTTGAGCAATTTTTCTTACTTCAGCCATTTAATTTTTATTTTTATTTTTATTTTTATTTTTAATTTTTATTTTTTGTTGTTTTTGTTTCATGTCTGGTTACAATGTTCGGGCACCTCAAACGGGATATGAATGACTTCCATCTGACGAATACCTTCAAAACACCTATGATATGCCTCCGTTTTGTTCAGCATGTGGTGGAAATCATTATTCCGATCAATGTTGGGGATCACCAATAGCGACGAATTTCGGCGAAATTACCAACGGAGGTTATTGGAACACTTACACCAACAACACATATGAGCAAAGCTTTCAAGACCAAGATTTGAACGAGTTTCAACATAGAGAGCCACAATTTGATGATTTTCAAAATTATTATCCAATGCAGCAGCAGCAGACCACTGATGAACAAGTTGATTTGGTATCCCTCATTGCCGAATTTATGAAGTCCACTCAAGCATCATTTCAAAACATGGAGATACAACTGGAAGATATGACACTCAAATTAAAATCTGAATCTCTTGAAAATATTCCAGACGAAATCGGCAATGGTTATATCAAAGAAAATTCGGGTGAAGCCTGCGGTGAGAAAAATCTTCTATGTCCGGAAAATAGTGTCGATGTGAGAGAAATAGAAATTACGAAGACACTTGAGCATGATGAATCTGAGAAGGCAATCGAGCTAAACCACGAAGATGCCTCAGAACAAGAGAAGAAGAAGATGGATGTAATGATTGAAGATATTCTAGTTGTGGGCTCTGTCGTTGATCTAAATGTGGATTTGAAGGCATCAATAGTGGTTGATGAGAAGACTAATATTTTTGAGGTGGAGGTTATACGCAGACTGGAGATTTTTGTATACCGATTTGAGGGAGCGGGTGATGAAGATCCCATCTTGGCTTCGTACCGATTGATTATAACCAAGAAAGACTACAAGCTAAGGTGGACCCTGACATATTGCAATGCTATCCATGCCTTGGTTGCAATTGAAGTGATAGAGCTCATGGATGGATGCGCAATCTACAAGGCTTTGGATTGGACATAACAATTTTAAGAAACAAAGTCTGGCTGAAGACTTAAAACTTAGCGCTTCTCGGGAGGCAACCCAAGCATTTTTCAATTTTCGTATTTTTATTTATTTTTATTTTTATTTTTCTTAGGATTTTAGCATGCGCAAACTAATAATTTAATCTTGTTTTAATTTTCAGGTCGAAAATCAAACACTAAGGGATCGAACGTTAAATGTGGATTAAACGAACGTCAAAGAGTGCATCCCGGAGAAGGACCTTTCGACTAATCAGGTGTATTCTATCCTTGAACTTTGTTCTAATTGCATTGAGGACAATGTAAATTTTAAGTTTGGGGGTGGAAAATTACTTGTTTTTATGTGCTTTAATTTTTTAGTTGGCATGCCTTATGATTTTTTTTTTTCGTTTATTTATTGTTTTCTTAAAAAAAAAATTAAATAAATTTTTTTTTTGCTTGAGTAGAAAGCATCGATGAGTTATGATGTTGAGAGATGATCAATGTTTGATGATGAGATTGCTTGTTTTGTGTGATAATGATTAGATATTTGTTTAACTTTCGATTCAACGGAACTTAGAAACGAATTATTGCTAGGACTCACACTTTGTGCATTGTTTTGGTTGAATGTTTTGTATTTTAAATTTGGAGTTAATTTGTGTTAGATCATGCTATGTTCGGTTTTAGACCTCACCTTAGGAAATTTATGATATGAAGTATTGAGTAGTGAGTGATTTGGGATATGATTTGGGCATTCTTTGATCCGTTTGAGCCTTTCAAGCCGACCTTTTTATCGAAATTTTCCTTAAAACCTTGATTTGAGCCTCGGAGAAAAGGTGTTCTTTCTTTTATCCAATGTGTATAAGGTAGAATAGATGGAGATTCTTGAAAAATTACCCCTTGGATTTCGCTTGAATTTTTTTATAAAGTCCTTCTTCTTCTTCCCCGAAAAAAAAAATTAAAAAAAAAAAAAAAGAAAAAAAAAAGAGAGAGAAAAAAAAAAAAGAAAAAAAAAAAGAGAAGAAAAAAGAAGAAGAAGAAGAAGGACTAGTTGTTGAATTGTTTTGAAAGCTCGATCCATTGTCTTAAGAGCAAAAGTGGAGACTTTTGAACTCTTAAGAATCGAGTTTATTAAAGTCCTTAGAGGTGACTTCATTGTTTCAAACGCTTATATTTCAAATTTTGGCGTAATCACCTCAATTCAAGAAGAATAGCCACATATACCCATATTTCCTACCTCGAACCAAAAAGCCTAACAATTGAAAGCCAAAAAGCCCCAATGATCCCAATAGCTTAATGTTCGATATTAGTAGAGTAGAATATTTTGGTGAGTATTTGGAGTCAAACATATACATGTAAGCATAACTTTTTTCTATCTTTAATTTACAAATATTGGATGCTTGAAGCAATTGCATGATTTGTGGTTTTTTGCTATGGTAAGTGACTAAGTGCTTTTGAATTTTGAGCTTGCGAATGCCTATGAATTTTCATTATAATTACAAGTTCTGAAAACATGAGGTTGGTCATTAATCTATGTGATAAGATGCGGTAGTTGAGTTATTTGCTTACGATTAGAGATTGCTTGAGGACAAGCAAAAGTTCAAGTTTGGGGGTGTGTTGAGTGTAGATTTTACACTCAATACGTTTACTTTACGTGGATCTTTTGTTTAGATTTAATTATATTTGTGCTTTAATTGATTGATTTTGTGTTTTATAGGTGAAAAACGAGAATTAGGTGTCCATGAAGGAAAAAAGATCAAAAAGAAAGGAAAAAGTTGCAAATAAGGAAACAAATCAAATTGGAAGAAGGAATCTCGCCACAGCTTTGACAGTGTCCACGATTTCGAGCATATCTCTCTCATACAAACTCCGAATTAGGTGATTTTGGCGGCATTGGAAAGCTAATTTCAAGGGCTACAATTCTTATTTTCAAAATATTCCAAAATTCGGACTCCAACTCGGCGAAAATCGAAGAACAAGTCCTGATGGGGGAAAGTGGCGGAAATTGATTCCTATTAGGTTTCTACTTCTTCCTTATCAAGAAGAGCCTATAAAAGCAACATGTCTCTACACCATAAGCACGAAATTTTACACCACAAAACGCGAAGAACGAAGATCAACGAAGACTCAAGCATAGTTTTTCTTATTTAATTTATTTATTCTATTTTGCTTATCATAAGAATTACGAGTAGCAAAGTTTTTAATCTAGGATTTTGTTGGAACCCTATGTGGGGATGGTGAACCCGTTTTCTTGAGATTATGCAATTATGATTTTAAGATTATTTCTTCTCCTTGTTATGATTGTTAGTGCATGAACCTGATCAATTTATGTGCTTTATCTGTGATTATTGGGATTGACTCGACAGAGCTATTTTGATAATTAGACGGTAGGTAGAAGAGCCTTCGAGTAGTTTTCACCGGATGAGTGTGTCAATTGCATGTGGTGTCGTAGACATACAGATATCACCTTAGGTAGCCATTTACGAGACTTGTTAGTTAATGCTTTATTTATAATTGGTTTGCATAGACATATAGTGAATCGTTTATGAATAAGAGACTCATAATACACGCGACAGCGGGTTATGAGTAAATTAGTGTCTCGGGTTAATAATCATGAATCATGTATTTCATAATTGAGGGGTTTTGGGTGAGCAATTCTTGCATAGGGGGAAGATAAAATCCTAGGTCCGTTTTTATTGATATTTTCTAGTGTTTATTTGCTTTCATAATTAGTTTAATTGTTTTATTGATTTATTTAACAACTTTGCGTAGGCTGAATAAAAATCATAATTGTTAGAATTTGGTACTTAGGATTAGATAATTTGAGTATTCCCTGTGGGATCGACATCCGACTCTCACGAGTCCACTTTTACTACTTGTTTGCGATACGTGCACTTGCATGTTAGGTATTTAGCACTCAACAATATCCGTACCTCGATAGGCAACACTGCCTCCATTCCGTACACGAGTGAGAACGGAGATTCCCCCGTAGCTGACTTAAAGGTAGTTCGGTATGCCCATAATACCGATGCAAGCTCCTCCGTCCAGGACCCCTTGGCCTCTTCCAATCTCTTCTTTATGCCCGATACTATTATCCGATTAGTTACCTCCACTTGTCCATTAGCTTGTGGGTGTGCTACCGAACAAAAACGTTGTTGGACTCCCATCTCGGCACACCACGCTGGTACCTTAGAGCCGTTAAATTGCGTTCCATTGTCCGAGATGAGTATACGAGGAATTCCATACCGGCAACATATATTTTCCCATAGAAATTTCAAAACACTAGCCTCGGTGATTGAGATGACCGACTCAGCCTCGGCCCATTTAGAAAAATAATCAACTGCCACGATTAGAAACTTGCGTCGGCCGGAAGCCCTTGGGAAATGACCGACGATATCAATTCCCCATTGGGAAAAAGGGCAGGGCGATGTCATGATACCCAGCTCCTCGGCCGGCACGTGGATCAGCGGAGCATGCCTTTGGCATTTGAAGCAACGTTTTAACAAAATCCCCCGAGTCTTTTTTCATTGATGGCCAGAAATATCCCGCTTGTAAATGTCGCCTTGCCAAGCTCTTGGCGCCAGTATGATTGCCACAACACCCCTCATGCATCTCTATCATTGCATATTCAACCTCCCCCTCGCCGAGGTATTTCAACGGATCCGAGACAAATGATCTTTTATACATCTCCCCCCCAATCTCCACAAAGTATCGTGCTCGCGCAGCTACTTTGTCCTGCTCTTTTCTACCGGACACTTTTTCACCTCATAGACACGCCAATAATGGCTGCCTCCAATCCTTCTTCACTTCTATGCTCAAGACTTCGGCCTTGCCATCGCATTCCGGCTCCACTCTCAACGATATAGATCGTTCCCCAATGCCGCCATTCTTCCTGTTAAAACCTGAACCTCCTTGACCGTCCTCGGGGATCTCATACCCAGCACAGCCTGCACCTTCTCTGGATTTACCTCGATACCACGCTCGGTCACCATATACCCCAAAATTTTTCCCGCTCGCACCCTAAAAGAACACTTCGCCGTGTTGAGCTTCATTCCGTACTGCTGTAACTTGGCGAAGGTCTCTCTCAAGTCCTCGATGTGAGTTCTCGCCTCCTTACTCTTGACCAGCATGTCGTCAACATATACTTCCATATTCCTTCCCAGCTGACTTCGGAACATGGTATCCACCAGCTGTTGATATGTTGCCCCGGCATTATTCAACCCAAACGGCATGACGGCGTAACAAAACGTGCCTGCCGCCGTAACGAAACTGACATTTTTATGATCATCCGGATGGAGCATGATCTGATGATACCCTTGTGAAGCATCCATCATGCTTAATAATTCATACACTGATCGATCCTTGGCAAAGGATAATGATCTTTGGGAGATGCCTTATTGATATCTCTAAAATCTATGCACATTCGCCACTTTCCCTCGGCTTTCTTTACCAGCACGGCATTGGACAACCAATTAGGAAATTGGATCTCCTTGACATGTCCCGCATGTAGAAGTCGCTCTACTTCCGCAGCTATTATCCCGTCTTTCTCTGCTCCGAAATGCCGTCTCTTCTGCTTTATTGGCCGGGTGTCGGTCCGAATATTTAGCCGATGTTGAACAAACTTGGGGTCGATGCCCTTCAAATCCTCCGGACCCCAAGAGAATACATCGTGATTCTCTTGTAAATATGCTATCAGTTCCCGGCATACTTCCCCACTTATCTCACTACCGATTCGAGTGGTACATCCTGGCGTTTGCGGCCGTAATTCTATCGTCAACAATTCCTCCATCGGAGTCACCCGAGGCTTCTTATTATCAGTGTCCACCGTCCTTTGTATTTCCTGCAGCGAATGGACTATCTCTCCTCGCTTTCTGCTGGCTACTCGTACTCCATCGGCATAGCAATGCCTTGAGTCCTCCTGATCCCCTCTTACCTCGCCTACCTTCCTTCCCACAGAAAATTTCAACTTCATGTGTACTGTTGATGGGATAGCCTCAAATTTATTTAGGGTCGGCCTCCCCAATATTACATTGTATGTTGACGGGGTATCCATCACCAGGAAGCGTATTGTGTGAGTTTGTGTCAGAGGCGACGTCCCCAAAGTTATCTGTAAAGAAACCTCGCCAATGGCCACCTCTTCCTCGCCCGAAAACCCATAGACCGGTGTTTTCACCGGGCTAACGTTTAACTCTCCTAGACGCATCAGGTCTAGACATTCTTTGTACAGGATATCCACCGAGCTACCATTGTTGACAAAAATCCTAGATACCTCGTATCCCGCTAGGTGCGCGGTTATCAGCAAAGCGTCGTGGTGTGGGCAAACTATCCCTCTCTTGTCATTCTCACCGAAAGAAATGGTTGGCGAGCTCTCCTGCACCTGATGAATCCATTCTCCTAAAAAGGCCCATTTTCCCGACCTGTCATACTTTTTCCTCGCCATTGTGCGAGTCCCCACTCGTAGGTCCTCCCATGATCATCTTGATGCGATTCATCGGTTCCACCGAGGGTCGGGGTTGATGGTCACGCCTACTAGCAGTGTGGTTTCCCGCCTGCATTTTAACGAACCGATCTATTCGACTCTGCCGAGCTAACCTCTCTAGCTCGTCCTTCAGATGACCACATTCGTTGGTACGATGGCCGTACCGATTGTGGTATCGACAATAACCGTCGTCGCTGGAGCCCTACGGCGGGGTCTTCTGATATGTGGTTGGCCAATGATTATCCGACCCCTCTTATACCGCCATCAAAACTTGGGTTGGTGACTTGTTGAGGACGGCATAGCTCGTGTATCGAGGTTTTCGATGCTCAAAGATGGGGACTTCGCGAGCTATGGGATGACGCCGCTGTCTATGTAAATCCTTTCCCCGCGATGGGCTCTTTACCGGGGTATCATGGGCAGGAACCACCACGGTTTCTTCTTCCTTCATCTTCCTCGCCTCCTCCATTGCGATGTATTTCTCGGCCCGCTTTAAAAGCTCGTCATACGTCGACGGCGCCCGCTTAGCCAACGACCTGAACAATTCTCCATGCCTTAACCCCTGCATGAGGGCATTAGTAAGCACATCCTGTGAAAGGCCCGGCACCTCTCGGTTAGCATTTGTGAAACGACGCACAAAGTTCCTCAAAGGCTCCTGCTCCTCCTGCCGAACTCCAAAGTGGGGTGAGAGCCGACTTCTTCTGCTTTTTAGAACTGGCGAAGTGGTCCAACAACATGGCACTAAAAGTTTCAAAGTCTCGTACTGACCCTTCCGCCAGCTGTCCAAACCACAAGTGGGTTGCATCCCGCAGTGTGGTTGCGAAAGCGCGGCACATGATCCCATCCGAGAACTAGTGTAAATAAGACGTGGTCTGAAACCGACTTATATGATCCCAAGGGTCTGTCGTCCCATCATATGCTAGGTGCTCCAAAGCCTGAAACCCTTTTGGTAGATCCGAAGCCATGATTTCTACCGAGAATGGGTTACCTCACTGTTGTTTCAAAGGCGGGATAAGTGGGTTGTTGGAGGGGCTTGCACCCGTTCCTTCCTCCCGAATAGTTGTCCTGGGAACCATATTGCGAGCAGGGCCTTCTTGTCGGGATGCCGATGCTTCCGCCGTTGTGAAGCGAGCGTCCAAGCCTTCTTCACTTGTTGACGTCGGTACCTTGAATCTTGTGCGACAGAAAAGAGAAAAGCGAGGTAACCAAACAGAATATTACAGCAAATAATTAAAATTCACGTCTATAAATAATATATGTGGGTGGTCCAATTTATTGAATTCCCTTTGTTATTCAAGAATTGTGTCCTTTTCTCTATACATGACCTAGTATATATACTACTACAATATGGGCCTTTTTGGGCTTGTTTACATTTCAAAGATAGAAAAGCCGTCATCCTGTCTATTCGGCCACGTGGCGAGTTCTTATTGGTTCTTTTTACTGTTCCTCAATCAGTTCAGGTCTGCCACCCATCATTTACGTTCCAGAATTGTCCCCTGCTCCACTTTCGAGATGCCGACGTAATGCCGAGGTAATGCTTACTTCGTCAGGCGTGGGATTACCTCGGAAGCCTATCTCGCAGGTGTTTACCTTGTTAATTACCCTCTGCGGTTTATTATGATAGTTGTGGTATTGGGCTTCCTTGAACTTGACTTGGGCCCAAGTCAGGCTTAATTATCTGGGCTTCACTTAATTGGACTTGGGCTTTTCCTGAAGGCCAAAATCCATCCGGATCAATTGGTATCTACAATAAAGTTTTTACTCATTTTTAACCAATATATATAGCTATATATATTGAGTCACATAACGGGAACTTAATAAGAAATTATTTCTCTTTAATTAATTTTATGCTATGGTGGTTTGTCTCCACTCATGGTTTCATACCATCGATTTTTATAGACTAATAAAAAGTTGAAATTGTGTCGAGAATAAAGTAGCAAGAATAAAGATAAGTGTGCTCGGATAGAGTTGCTTCACCACGTGGGAAATAACTGTACTTGGTAAGCTTTTGGGCTTCCGTTTCCATTTTATTCTGGAGAAAAATGTTTTGGGAGAAAAATTTAAAAATAAAATAAAGTTTGTTTGTGTTTTGAGATGAGATATTTTGTACTGTAGCAAGTCAAATTATGTCTGAAAGGAGTTGGGAAAATGTATTGTGGAAGAAGAATTTAAAAGATAAAGTGATTTGATTTTGTATTTTAGTGAAAATAATTTTTACTGTAGCGGTCAAATCATGTTTGGTAGAGAGATAAATATTTGAATTTGTTTTGGGGAAAGTTTGAAAATAGTGTAGAAAGATAATTTTTATTTTAAGGAAAATGTGAAAAGAATTTGAAAACATTACCAAACATAATAGTTTTGTCATTGTGAAAGAAAAATCGGTAATATTTCCTAAATTCAATTAATGTGTTTTCTTAGTTTTAATCAATATTTTAGTTTAAAATGTAATCGTCGAGTTGTTTGAATAATGTTATTATAGAGATGGTTTCTCCAAGAGTGACAAAGTGAAAGAAGCTATCGTAATTTTAGATAAATCTTAACCTTTAAACACTTCTCTCACATTTTCAGTTCATTTATATTTTATTTTATAAGAAAACTACTGTGTTTTAAACATAGTTCACCAAACTTTTTTCTGGTGAAAATGCTTTATAATTGCTTTTGGGTTCTGCTATAGTTGATTTTGAAATTTTTAGTTGATTTCCATAATTTGTAGTACATTTTCAATTTTTGGTAAATCTGTTTACGATAATTTTAGTTGATTATGGACAAATAAAAGGGGAAATATGCAAAACCCCCCTCAAACCATAAATATTATGAGTTAAACCCATTTGACTTTTAAGACTTTTGCCCACACCCAAAGTCCAATCTTAATAAGTGAAACCCCCCTCAATAACTGTGATAAGACAAAACTACCCTATCAGTAGGTTTTTAAATAATTGTAATATTTATTTTCCATAACCGTCTCACGTGATTGTATGATTACATTAATTCTCTCCATATATCTGTTTTTCATTCTCTCTCTCTTTCTCACGCTCTCCACCACTCGCCAATGGACACCACTCAGCCACACACGGCGTCGGCGCCGGGTTTGATTCTCCTTCCAAAGAGCGAACGAAAAAAGAAGAGAAAAATCAAGTTTTTGAGATGCAACAGTTTTCGTGCAGAGGCCAGATCGGAAGATCTAACCGTCAGAGGGTTGATATTTTTATACAGGATTCGTAACACATACATATAACTTATGAACCGTGGCGATCGGAATCAGACTTCTCTAAATATAGATCGGATCTTAAAACTCGCTGCTGGTTTTTGTTACTGAATAATTCATGGCAGCTAGATTGGACGCGTTTTTTGTACAATTGAACTGTTGGATATGGCCGGAATTTGATAGAGTATATATTTTTATATACTGTACGGAGGAGATTGAATTTGGTGCCCCTAGCTCCGGATATAAATTGTGAAAGTATCACAAGTTGGTAGTCACATAGTAGTCACATTCTCATGTTTTTTTGTAGTGTTGCACATCATGTCGTCAACCTTGATGATTATGTTGAAGTATGGAGGGTCGTTTGGGGTGAAGATATGTCAGGGTGATTTTGTGTATGAAGACCTCATCGACTCCCATATATCCCTCTGTCTCGTTATTTTTCTATCTTTATTTATGTATTTTTCGATTTTTTTTCCAGATCTGAATAGCAGTAGTAACATGACTATAGTCATATTCGAATATGACTATAGTCATATTTATGTATTTTTTGAATATGACTATTCAATTTGACTTCTAATAACAAGATTCAAATTGTGATTTTTTGTGTGGATGTTGATTGAATTGTTTTCGTAAATAATAGGGAATCTTCGTTGTTTTATATGATTTGGTAAACATGACTATGCCATAAAATTGAAATTTTTAAGTTCAAAATGTAAAAATGCAACAATATAAAGAAAGAATATGACTACAGTTTATAATCACATATAGTCATATTCGGCGTTGCAAACCTGTCGAGAAAAAAATTTCAATTTTTTGTTTAAAAAAAATTTTTAAAAAAATTAAAAAAAATTAAAATAATATTTTTATTAAAAAATATTAAAAATAAAAATAAATAAAAAATGGCGAATTAAAGTCAGAAAATAATATAAAAATAAAAAATAAAAAAATAAAATCCGAAAATACCTTCTTTTTTTTTAATTTGGTAGCATTTTTTTAGGAATGTGGACGCTGATTTTTAGGAATTAAATTATTGTTATGGAAAGAGAGAAAAAAATGAATAATTGAGATAAATTATACTAATTAATTCTAATTAGCGGAATTTAGGTGCCTCATTAATAGGAATTTTGAAAATAGTGGTTAATTATTAAAGGGGTTATTTTACATACCCCCCTAGCCACCAAATAAATTAGGGATAAACCCAAGCCCAAATCTTCCTTTGACATACCCCCCTGGGGACGCGAAAGTACTATACTACCCTTATGTGCAATTTTCGGCCAAACTGCATTCAGCATTTATGGTCCTGCATTTATCATTTTCGCTGATTTATTTATTTATTATTATTATTATTATTATTATTATTATTATTATTATTATTATTATTATTATTATTATTATTATTATTATTATTATTTTTTTTTTTTTTTATATATATATATATATATATATATATATATATATATATATATATATATATATATATATATATATAAAAAAAAATATATATATATATATATATATATATATATATATATATATATATATATATATATATATATATATATATATATATATATATATATATATATATATATATTTTTTTTTTAATTTTTTTTTAAATAAAAAAAATTATTTTTTTTAATTTTTTTTTTAATTTTTTTTTTAATTTTCAAAACAATATGTTTACAGTACTGAAAATAACTACATGTAACTACCTATAGTAATTCATAGTTATGTTCGTTTTTTCCCCATATTTTTAGCCGATCAATTGTATACACACACGAATACTGACTTGTACAAAATAAATTCATAAAACCCCAACAAAAATTTACAAATTTAAATATTTTTATTATAAATCACATCAGAACCAATAAAATACAAAACGAAAATACATAAATATACGCATATATAACTACATGTAACTACATGTTACTATAGTAATGTATAGTAATGTATACAGTCTGTTGAACAGATCTGATGTAACTTAAAAAAACAAAAATTTGACACCTTCAAGGAAAGGATCAATGGCCTTCATTAAGCTGCAATTGCAAAATCAAAACAAAAAGAAATTACTTTAGTGCAAATCAACAAATTTGAATAAAAACATCAAAACACTCAAAAATCACCAAACATTATTAAGAGATCGAGAGATAGAGAGAGAGGTTATTGCTGGGAAATGCAAAAAAATATAGAAATAAATCTGAAAAGATAAAAATAAACGAAATTACCATCAAAATATAGATCCCGACGAGAGGAATCCAACGGTGGATGACCCATCAAATTTCGACGGGTGGAACACAAAATAAAGCTCCGGCAAGACCACCGTCTTCGAATGAAAAAAAATTGCAGAAACAGATCCGCGCTCGAAACTGAATGAAATCACCACCAAAAGAAAGAGCTCGGCGAGAGGAATCCAACGGTAGTTAAACCATCGAATTCCGACCACCGGAGAGAGAGTTATGGCTCCGGGAAGAAATTTCGCCGGTGAGAGGTTTGAAGAGGCGGGATTTTGAATCTGGGAGAAGAAGAGAGAGACCGTGAGTGGCTAGGGTTAAAACTGATTTTAGAAGGGTATTATAGGTACTTCAGGGTAGCCCAGGGGGGTATGTCAAAATATTTTCGAAATGAGGGGGGTTTCACCTAGAGTGTAATCCACTTGGTAGTTAGTTCTATATAATTTGGAAATGAGGGGGGTCTACAAAATAATCCCATTATTAAAAAACGTAATGTGTATTGGGTAGTATAAGGGTAAGATTGGAAATAAATATTCTAGGGGGTTTTTCACAAAGGAAGAATTATGGTATGGACATATCACCATTTTTATCTATAGGAGGGGTGTATTGCTAATGGCCCCCAAATAAAAAAAGTAAAATAAAGAAAACTAAAAAAAATGTAGTTGAATTTAGAAATATTATAGTTAAATTTAAAAATATTATAGTTGATTTCGAAAATGTTATAGCTGATTTCGAAAAAAATAATTGTTTTTATTACTTTTTTTTAAATAAACGAAAAAAATTAAAGAAAAAAGAGAGGCATCAAAGTGGTGGTTTAGGGTCATAAGTAGTGGATAGAGAGAGGGTAAATTTGAGAATAAATGAATGGACGAGTCTATTACTAATAAATGATACAGGAGCTGGACTGGTCCTTATTAAACAAATTAACATTTGTGGAGAAAAGTTTCTTCTCCAACGGACGTTCTAAAATTTAGACCCCTCAAACACTACCCAGTTGCTATGTATAGCAGATAACTGTTCACAAACGGTAAGTCGAAAACTATTAAAATAATACTATACTTATCCCGTTCAAGCTTTAAGGTCGTGGCAATAATTTAAGCATCATCAAATAGATAGAAATGGTTATAATATAATAAAATGGTAAAATTTAAAAGGCATGGTTGAAGAAAATATGATAAAAGGAGCTCATAAAACACTGTGCATGTGGTATAATAGGGATACCATTCCAATATTTACCATATATGCTTTTGGAGATGCTTTTATGAGCTACGAGGATGTACATTTGGTTGGGCTGATTCAGTCTGATAGATTGTATAATCGGGCCGAATCTTAGATTTGGTTCGATTTAAGTTGAAGCGGGATTGATCCGCGACCCGGTTTTTCATCAGCCAATTGCGTGATATTGGATCTGGCCACCCGAGGTGAGATCCTCCAATCCTGCCCTTTCTTTACTTAAATATGTAGTGATATTACTTTTCAGCCCCTAAAGCCTATCCATAATTGCAATTGTACCAACTATATATACAAAACATCTCCCCCCAAAACGCGATTGGTCTTCGCCCATCTCTGATTTTCTATACTCTGCTAATAATCGTTCAATAAATCAAGGTATATATATTTTTTTTTCATTTTGCTATGCTATGTCTAAGTTTTTTTTTTTACAGCTACTTTCCCGCAAGACAATACATTGAAGTTCTGTATTGGACAAAATTTGGCAGCGTCGGCGGAGTGTGGGCGGCGGAGCGACGGATGTGCTTCTTTCTGGTATCGATTATCTTCGCGAGGTGAGTTTTTCGCAGCTTTAAACATTTCTTTTATATTGTCTTCTCATCTGAACAATGTTTTCGACATTGTTTTCTTTTATACACCCCCTTCTGTTAATGGCATTTGGTAATGTTATGTGCCTACTGTTCATATTTTTTTTCTCAATCTGTGACAATTTGGTGATGTTTGGTAGGGCTTGCAATCCTTGAATCTCATTAAATTGTTTCCTTTTACTTTTTTTTATTTATATATCTTTCGTGTTGTAGGAAAATGGTTTGTATTCTTGTCATTCTCAATTTTCAAATCTACCTCGTATTTCTTGAAAATTAACAACCGGTCATTGTGATATTTACTAGTACATTACAAGGAGGCTAATCCAAACAAGGTTGAACTATGAAAATATTCATTAAATACATAAAAAGTAAATGGGAATGAGCTTCAAAGTGCAAGAAATGTAATTAACACCCTACTACAGAAGTAGCAGAGCAAAGAAAAACGAAGCAGTAGTTATGAATCACTACATAACAAGCAGAGCAAATGGCCACAACCGGTGAAGGTCTTGACTGGGGTGTGCTATTTGGTTTCGGCCCTGGACTCACCGTTGAGACTGTTGTGCTGAATGCAAGGGAATAGCACTGCGGAAAATTTGTCTTGGTAAGAAAATTTATGTTTAAATCATTTTAACATGTTATATTTTATTGGGATAATTTTCTTATCAATGCACTTTCACTTTTTTGAATTGAATTGAGTGAAAAATATGACAATGCTATATAATTGTACCTACTTGAGGAGTTTGAGTACTAATAAATTGAACATTACTCGTGTTGCCAATAGTTGGATTGTAATTTGTGTTATAAATAAATAATAGCATGGGGGTTTTTCTAGCAGGTTATTTCTTAATCGTTGAACTCGATTATACCCTTAATTAGTTGACTTCCTAGATTGAGTTTGTTAATTAATTTATGTTATTTAGATCTAAACATCTATGTTGACATCATCTATTTGTCTAAAGAAGTGGCCTTATGTGAAACACATTTTATCCAGACTATTTGAATACGAGTACTGGAGATGTCAGCTGAAATATTTGTTATTACACTTTATTTGTATGTTTTATCTACGAACCGACCTATTTCCTTTGTTTTATTTGTTGCTTTGCCCGATAATAATTTTATCACTTTTCTAAGCTATTAGAATGTGTACTAGAGATGTGAGTGGAATATTTTTTTTTGTTTGTTTGGTCTATAAATCATGTTTTGGTCTTTTCACCTTAAGAAGGCAAATTCCTCTTTAATATTCAATGAGATATGTACTTAAGAGCCCCTGCATTTATTAGTTTATAACTATTTTTATACTTCATGTTAGTTTGATTATAATGTGTTCTACCATTAAACTGGTTTTAACATTTGATTAATGTTAATGCAGAATAAAGTGGAACAACTTCTCAAGCATTTGGAGAACAATGTTACTGAACAGTCTGATTTGTTGTAGTATATGTTTTTCGAAGCCAGTGGAAAATATTTGCATAATATTTTTAGACCGGTTATTTTGTTCAATTTGTAGACTACAAACAATTTATTCAGTCACGCAATCATATATTATTGAAAGTTGCTATTTTTTTGTTCGAACCGAAACTTTTTGTTCAAGGGAATTGAATTTTATTATTTTTGTGATTACATGGATGAATTGATTGATTAAAATAAAATAATTTGGAGATTTGAATAAGTCAAATGTTACTCATTTTTGAAGTATTAGAAGCAAAAAAAAAAACCGTCTTCCTTATTTTTTATGAATTCAGACGAAAAAAAGAGAGAAAAATCTAATTAAAATTTGGAATGATGTGGGAGATGAAACACTATTTGTACAAAAAAAACACAACTTTGTAGGGGTGATATTGTCAATTACTACAACAAAATAATCAATGCGACGTACCTATCACAAGTTGAATACAACCATGCTTCAATCCATGTGGCTCAATCCTTTTTACCAAATATGAGATCCCACTTTTTTGCATGTATCCCTACAATGTAATTCGAAAATGGATTTGTAATCCCATCCTATCCCATCACTTGAACCAAAATAGGCCTTATACGGCATATATTTTATTTTCCTTATAATAAAAGTATCTCATAATATAATGTATTGAGACACTTTTCTGTACTAGCAAGGTGTACGTGCGTTGCACATGTCGTAATATTATTATGTGGTGAAAATAGTTTTTATGTATACATTAAGTTGCAAGATGCCTTTTATAAAATATGAGTCAATTTGTTTTAGACCAAAAATATATTGCTACTTATGTAAATATTTGAGAAATGTAAACTACATCAAATCAAACTTACCTTATCTTCTTTGTATGGCATATACATTGAAATTCAGGTGAATCCTAGGAAAATATATTTTTCGAGATTGATGATCAAATTTGCAGTCAATTACGAGATTTTGGTTAGTTAATAATATTTATGTGAAACCATTGAAAACTAATACAATTCATATAACTCGTGGTGGGACAACAAATGTTTTCCTGATAACCAAAATGCATCATCCAATTGCGATGTCCCTCATGGCACAACTAGTCCCTATACAACAGACTCTGTTTATTGTGGATTACCCACTCTTTAACAAATTATTTTTTTCCTTATTGAACGATGAAACATACATTATAAAAATAAACAAAAAAATCAGGAGCTTGGTGCATTAAAATAATTTCCAGCTAGCAATGAGCATGAATGTAAATTATGTTCCAAACATACTCTACACAAGTTTAATTGGTCTATATGCTTCACAGTAGTATAAAGAGAAGGTTAGGTTCGTGCAACCTTTACAAAGCGTATCACTTCACATGAACGCAAGTCTGGAGTAGCTCTATAATAGTCTCGATCGTTTAAGAGTTAGAGAATTTAGATAAATTCGAAACATAGAAGATGAGAGAAACAAAAAAGAGACTTGCATATTTTAATAACATACCTTAAGACATTTTGAGTTTGACAGACTATGTACCAGGTCATCATCCTGTCAAAGTAATGACATAATGATTTCACAAAGTGAAACTAAGTATAATTATAAAGAATAAATAATTCATGAAAGAACTTTAGATATTGTCAATAAGTTTGCATACAATGATATCTTTGATATGGTACAAAGATTGAAAGATATATCTTGCATTTTCGTAAAATGTCAAGCTTCTAAATGCAAAAACAAAAAAAAAAACATCTGGAATGGAATCAAGTGGTCACACTATCCAACAATCAGTCAAACTATATTGAGCAAAAATAATGTATCATAGATATAAAAATTATGGCCAATAAAACATTTAAACTTGAGCATTCCATGACGATTATTCACCAAAAGTTCAAATTTCTTCTAGAGCACTGAGTTGATGGTCTATTTGAATGCATTCTAAAAGAACATAGCAAGAGCATAATCTTGACCTTTATACAGTAAAATCTGCTACAATTCTAAATAAAACAATGAAATATATTAATGAAACTAAAACAGTTTGTCTTCAGCCATTGGTATGTCATGAAATATCAAAACAAAGAAATGACTACATGTAGAACCATTTCTTCATTTAACTTCCTATAAACTAACTATTGGGTACAAGCATTCGAGAATACAAGATTGAGCTGAAATTTCTGCTTACGCATTTTGGGTGGCTTCATTTGTCCTTCAGCTATCAGTTTCATCATCATGTGACTACACGATGGAGAATCCATTTGTTGTTGACTTCATCTGTATGGTTGTACCTCCCCTACCTACTATGTCTAAGAAATATGGAGTACATCCAACATCCTTATCTTGTAGTTTTGACGAATCACATCGACTTGATATAAAGGGGAAGAAAAAGAAAAAAAAAACAAATATAATTGTTGAATGACCACATCAACCAAAAACTTAAGCTATGATTATTTAATACTAATATCTCCAATTCCCCCCCTAAAGTTCAAGCGAATTACATTTGAAGCCTTGCACTTGAAATATTTGAAATGGGTGGCGGTGAGTTTCGAACTCATGACCTTTAATTTGGTCTGACTCTTATACCATGTTGAATGAGTATCTCAACCAAAAGCTTAAGTTATTAGTGAAGTGTATCATTTAATACTAATATCTCCAATAATAACAGTAATAAAGCATATAAAGTATTTTTTCAAAAAAAAGAAAAAAAACATATAAAATATACTGGCATAATTCACTCTAGTATCCCCTTAAATGGCTCGTAGATTTTCTAGAATAATATCTCCCCGAAACTCACCTGAATGGTAACGGGAACCAGATCGAAGAAATTGTAGAAAGCAGCATGCTTGCCAAGTTCAGAGTTGTGTTAAAGGAATTTAATATCTAATAACTTTAAAATTTCTTATGAGAGCACGACAGCGATTACAAGTGTTTTACATAAGGTGTGAGGTATTGTCTGCAGAAAGGAGATGGATCATTCAACCAAAGTCTAAAGCTTAACTCATGATTTTTAATTTGGAGTAAACATAAAATTTACTAACTTAAAAAGGAAACTATCTATAGCCACTGGACCCTAACATTTAGAGGGAAAAAAATATGAATTGAAAAATATAAGAAGTTCATGAATAAATAAAATCGTTAAAAATTCAAATAATATAGAAGATAAAACGAACAAGGGGCATTAAAATTTTCTCCATCAAAATAAAAATCAAGGAAACAAGTTATAGAAATAAATTACATGAGAAATAACTTTTAATTCCAAGTTATATTTCTCTACCATTAGACAACATAAAACCATCAGTCAAGTGCATAAAATTTAGGGTAAATTTCACTTTCCCCCCTTATACTTTGGTTGAGTATGACTTTACCCCCTTATACTCTCAATTGCATCAATTTGTCCTCCTGTACTTGAAAATTTGTCTCAATGTGGCCCAAAAACTTGTTGGCCGAAAACCTACACGCAAGTGCACGTATCGTACAAGTAATATAGTGGACTAAAAGTCCGGATATCGAACCCACAGGGAATATTTAATTATTTAAACCTAGACGCTAAATTCTACCAATTATTATCAAGCCCACCCTACACAGTCGACTTTGGAGAGTTTTAACTAAATTAAACTAAATTAAAAAACAAATTAAAAAGACAAGAGCACGAAAGCAGTTAAAAACGAAGGTTTAATCAGAGTAAACAAGCCTAGGATTTTATTCTCCCCCTATGTGATTATTACTCCCCCAATTCCTTCAATTATGCAAGCAATTAACCCAGATTATTAACATGAGATGCTACAATAATCATAACCCGCTTCCGCGTGTATTACGATTCTAATACTCTAGATTCAATTACTATATTCCTATGCAATTAATTCTAGAACACAACATTAAGCACAAATCTCAATAATGGCTACCTAAGAGATTAACTATATTCCTATGTTAATACCACAAAGGCTCTTCTACCACAGTTCTAATTATTAACCCGATCTTCCGATTCATGCGATTAACAATAACATAAAAGCACATAAGTTGATCAAGTTCATGTACTTAATAAAACAAGTAGAAGAAATAATCTGGAATTAAAACTTGCATAAAATCATAGAAAAGGGTTCATAAATCGTACATAGGGTTCAAAATAAAATCCTAGATATAAGAAATTTAGCTACTCATGATTAAAGCAAAAACAC
Source organism: Erythranthe guttata (assembly GCF_000504015.1). Next base: position 1,756,560 of record NW_012194660.1, read on the forward strand.
AAATAAAATAAATCATAAACGATAAATCTTTGCTTGGAGTCTTCGAATTCTTCATCTTCGTTATTGCTTTGCTGCTCTTGAAATTGCGTAAAAAAATATCCCCAATTGTGTGCTTGGCTTGGTCTTATATAGGGTGAAAAACTTGGGGAAGAAGGCAGTTTCCTTGTGCAATTAAAATCCCTTTACTGCGCTGCCTCGGGCTCTCGGACGGCCGTCCCACAATTTGAACTAAAACTCGGACGGCCGTCTGAGCTTTAAATCTTCATATTTTGGTTTTTTCACTTTTGGCCCATATTTTCTCCAAAATTGCAGTTTTTACCCCATACTTTTCCAATTCTTCATTTTTTACCTAAAATACAATAAATCAACTTTTTAAGCACCAATTATTGTTAAAACACACCAAAAGCTCAAATAAAAAGGTACAATAAACTGTAAAAATATACACTTAACAGGCCCTCGCCGTTAGTTTTCAATCTTTTACCTTACACCATTTGATCTAAGTCTGAAAATTAAAAAAATCCACCCTTCCTAGTTTAAATAATTATTAAAAAAGAAATTGCGACAGGCGTCGTGGACTATATTTTCTCGTTGTCTTGAATTTTTATTATTTTGTTTTTTTGTTTTTTCGTTTTTTATTAAATAATTATTTATATTGGGAGGAGTGGCGGTTTTGTAATTTTAGAGTTTAGATCAAACGGTGTTAATGTCAAATGTCTGACAACTAACAACGAGAGACAATTTTTGAAGTATAAGGAACAAATCGGTGTAATAGAGAGTAGAAGGGGGTAAAGTGATATCAAGCCAAAGTACAAGGGGAAAGTGAAATTCTCACTAAAATTTATGTCACTAACAATAGATGTAGTCAAGCCACCTAAAGTGAAGTCTCGGAGTAACTAAAACATGACAAGCTAATATAATCATCTAATGCAAAACTACCAATAGCAATATAAAGCCTATTTAATATATTATTTCCTATTTATCTACTCACAATTCATAACATTAACAAAGATTAATAACATGGCAGTTTAACTTCATATTTTCATAAATGGAATGTGGAATACCAAAAGGCACGGAAACTAAAATTAAATTATGGTTTCCAGAAAATGTATAGCTTAGTCTTGTTGGAGAAAGACTAACAACTTCGATACAAGAAGAAATCAATTTAAATCGAAAGTCCTTACAAATTTCATGCATAACATTCTTAGTCACAAACTATATCACAATGAATCTTACCTGCCAATACATAAATAAAGAATTGAACGGAAATACAATGTAATTGCAAGTAAATCATGTACATTTAGTAGATAAAAGTTAAATCAATAATCCCCATGCATAGACCATTGATTTTATGAAACTGACACGTGTTTTGAACTACTTGGGTAGAAATAATTTTAACATGTAAAGATCTGACCACAAAGATTCAAAGTCAATGATAGATATAACCCATACATGTTTCATTAGGTCAATTAATTCAAATGGATAAAAAAATTAACTTAGTACATAGAAGTGGGAAAAATATGCAAAATAACTTACGAACTTTATTAACAGATGCTCAATCCGGTCTTGATATGGAGGATTTATTCCTTCATTAATCTAGAAAAATTTATCAATTTTTCAAAATTTAGGGTTCAAAGATGGGTGGAAGATAGAGAAGGAAAAATAAGTGACGTAGTTGAGAAAATATTCAAACTATTAAACATAGAACTGAAAAGAAAAAGAAAAAGAAAAAGAAAAAGAAAAAGAAGAAGACGAAAAAGAAATCGAGAAGAGAAAGAAAAGATGAAAGAGAAATTGAAAATGGAAGTTACGATCATTTTCTTTTCTTTCTTTGGTGTAACTGATGCAAAATTGAAATTCATATTGAATTATCGAGACCATTGAATTTCTTTAAATTTCTTGTATGACTAACATTTAATAGATACATGAGTTCATCGTTTCCAGTGCCTTTGTACATTGATGACTAAGAAATATCAATTATTTTCATAAACATACATTAAAAGACTAATTACAAATTAATATTAATTATTTTAATTTTGATAGGGGCATTTTGGTTCTCACAAAAAATGGAAGAAACCTCCCTAATATTTGAGCATTTTGGTCCTCCCAAAAAAGGAAGAAACCTCCCCTAATATTTCCACTTTTATAAGTAGTATAGATTTGGGAAGAAATTTTTTGTTGTATTGTATGTAGGATATTAGGAGCCATAATATTTAATTATGAAAATGGGCTCATATCCAATAACTATGAGTAGCCCAGTTCAAAAAGTCTATGAGCAGCCTAGTTCAGGAGTCAACCCAAGTTATAAGCTGATATTGGTCCAATTTCTTAAGTCGAGTGGAATAAATTGGAGTCCTAATGTGTACCTTCTCTTTTGATGTAATCCGAGCTTTCCATCATCCTCCTAACTACTACTCTATGTTATTTTTTTGCTTAATTCTGCCACCCAATTCTATAGAATTTTTAATATCTTTCCCCATAAGATTTAATGTCTGTAATTTATTTAGTTATTGGCTCTCTAACTAATAATTATCTGAATTAGTACCGAACATTATCAAATAAATGATGGAAAGACTAACTGATGTAAATAACAAAGAAAGTTAAGAAAATTTGTAGAAAAAATATTTGTATTGTTTATAATCATTTACAATGTTTGAATTCTTGGATGCCTTACAAATAAAATGTGTTCTCTTATTTATACTAAGACACCTTCTCAATGAGCTATAGAGACCAACTTGATCAAAGGAGTAGGAGTTGTTCTCTAGAGCACTCCAAAAAATTCATACCAAACACAAGGGAGAGTGTAGAACCTTTTATAGAATCCTTTGAATGCTTATAAGTTTTAAGTACACTTGGTCCTATCTCATTGGACTAAGACATGCACTTGCTTGTTGGATCATACTGAACCTCTTCAACGCAAGGGAAACTGACCACTGTTGGCCCAAAATAGGCGGTCAGTATGTCTCACTATTACAAATATAGGAGTATTAGTTTTTCAATCTACACGAAAATAGCGATATTAATAGTGGGATGTTGTAGGCTGATTAATAGACACAAAATAAACGATCAATTAGAGCTTGATTTAAACCCGCAACCTGAAATATTATATGTGCCGAGTTTCAGCCTATAACTACAAAGCCAAATAGAGTATGTAATCTTGAGTTTCTAATCATGATGTTCGATGGTATATGAGTTTCAGCATAATTTTGTATTTTGATTGTTTTAGTAAATAATCAAAAAATATCTTAAATAAAAAAGGTGGGGATGTAGGTACTTTTTTAAAAACATCTTATAAGCTCCCTAACAATTTTTTTTTTTTTTTTTTAATCTTTTGTAATTTTTTTGCCAAACACCTTTTAACAGCTTATAAGCTATTAAACATCTTGAAGGTGTTTTTAATAGCTTATAAGTTTACCCAAACAAGCTCTTATCCATAAAATATTTATTATTTGTTGGGTCCGCCCCTTTTCTTTGACTACACGTGCAACAATATAATATATACGGTGGCAGCAGCTTAGGTACGTATTTCATTTTGCTTTTTGTATGTATAAGAGCTGAGTAGATTCACACGTATGAATGATCTTTACTTAATTATCCTCAAACATTTATCTTTTATACAAAAAAATTAAATTGAAAAATCATTATCAGGATTACTACTCATGATCGTAATTAATTGAACCGGCAGATTTTGTAAACAAATCAGCATTTACACTTTTCTTCATAAATTATTAAAAAGAAAACAAAAAAGAATAATTAATTAATTAATTATAAGCAGAAATTCGGTGAAATCTTCTGATACATGCCAATGTCCATTCCATTATAAGCAATTGGAGCATACATCCACAGATCATCAGAACTTAGCAACTGCACACAAAAAATAAAAAGAAACAAATATAAATATGTACATGTCACATCTAATTAATTAAGATCTGTGTTTTTCTGATAATTAATTCAAAGACCGATCGATCATCCAATATATTTAATCGATTATTTCAAGGTTTCGGTTTCTGTTTCTGTTTCGATTTCGATTTGAATAATAAAAAAAATGTACCTTGATTTGAAGCTGCAAAAACTTCACGTACTGGACAGCTTCTTCGAGCATTGTGCTTATGTCAACCTGTAAATATGCACACCATTAATTTCAAGAAAATCTATATTAAGATATCACATATAATATTTTTATATGTATGTATGTATATAAATAAAATATACCTTTGTTCCATTGGGAACAAGATTCTGCAAGATCTTCAATCTCTCATTGATTCTTTCTCTTCTTTTCTGAAAATTTGAAAAAAAAAAACAATGTTTTTTAGATTTTTTAAAACAGTGAGGTCTAAAATATTAGTGTTTGTGTGTGTAATTCTTTTATTTTTTTTTTTAATTTGAATTTTCTTACTCTAGCATAGAGGCTTTGAGGATCAGTTGCAGAACCGCGATTGGCTTTGGCTTTCCCGTTCAACGACTTTAGCGAAACCGAATCTAGTTTCGATTCCGAAGCATTATTATTACTATTAGTAATGGAATCATGAATATCTTCAGAGCTGCAGCTGCTTGAACTAATTTGATTATTTCCTCCACCATCATTACTAATAATCATATTATTTTCTTCATTATTAATATCTTCCTCGTCCTCACCGATCATTTTCTTCTTCTTTTTCGACTGATTAGCCGCCTTTTGATTTTTCTGCGCAACGAATCGAGTAATTCAAAAGTCAATAACATAATGTATATATGGAGAGAGAGAGAGAGAGAGAGAGAGAGAGAGAGAGAGAGAGAGAGAGAGAGTTTTTAAAACTTGTGGAAATCGAAAGATTATTACACTACTTACATTTCTAGAAACTCGAGGCTTCCGCTTAGAAGGTTCGTCGATAATTGGCTCTTCTTCTTCGGCTTCGTATTTCCGTTTGAGCCGAATAATGTCCTTGCAAGAATCATCGGTTTCCCCATTATTATGGCCTCCCGATTGGTCGTCGAACATTTCTTCCATTATGACATCGTCGGAAAAAACGGGTACCATCATACTAGTGTAATAATTCATGCACTCATCGAACGTGTTGTTGGTTAAATATTCTTCTTCGTGGTGATGGAAGCTTACGCCATTGTTATTGCTATTGCTACTTTCTTGAGGAACACGGTACACGTTGTTGTGGAAAGTGTGATCGATTTCACAAGAAGAAGAAGGGAGAAATAACGACGAACCCTCGTTAGCCATATTCTCGCAGTAGTTACTAGGAAACGGCAATAAATCGGGGTTGTTTTCTCCGATCGAGAACATTTTGCTTAGTGATTCCCATTCTTGATCAAGAAAAGATTCAACAAACTCCATCTTTTTTTTCCGATCTTTTTTCTTTTATTACGGAAAGGAAGAAGAAAAATCGAAAAAGGTAAGATGTGTTTGTGATACTGAACTTAATTAATGGTAGGCATGGAAATACCGAAAACTCGATATCGTATTTATATCCATGGCGGGAGAGAGAAGAAGAAGAGAGGGAGAAGTGTCAATTAATATCAATAATCATATTGACTTCATTTTTCTATTGAAATTATTTAATTATAACATCATACCAAAACTATACATATAAGTAGTAATTATGATTCTAATTAATACTTTGTAACTAGTAACCTCACGAGTCAACCAAATGGGGCCAAAAGCATGCCTTCACAACCACACAAATAATTAAAATAAAAACAAATAAATAAATAAATAAAAAGAAGAAAGAGAAAAACTCATGAGGGGAACCAAAGTATATATACATGCATTAATTATGACAGTCTATGAGGGTTTCAACTTAAGACTTTTTGCAGAAAATGTAATTAAAAACGTTAACTGTATACCTAATCATTCGATTGTGACTAAGTATGATTTGATTAACAATATATAATATGGTATAATCATTTGGTTTGGTGAAGATGGGGTATATGTTTTCAAGTGAAAATAATGACGACATTAATTATTAATATTTAATCATATATATAGTACATAAATATTGTACTTAGGAATTGGAAGAACGTGGGATTGTTTTTAAAATAAAAAATAAATAACAATTATTATAAATGAGAAGGAATTTAATTAGAATGATGTAAGGAAAATCATGTATCTAAAAAGCGGCCTTCTCATTCTGTATTAATTAATTAATTAAGAGAATTCCCCGACATGATAACCGAGAAGCTCGTTCTTTGTCTTCATATTGCATGAAACCTAACCTATATATGAGAAGAAGGCTACTTGAACATTTAGTATTATCATTATTCAAGAATTACTATCTTGCCATCATGGGTGGTTTTAGTGGGCGGACTCAGGATCAAATAATATTGGCGTCGAGCTAAATTTTCGAGGTTTGGGATAGCAACCCGAACAAGATTTTAGGTTCACATGACATTGTAAAATAAAGTTTATATTGGTGAATTTTAATTAAAACAGTATATATTATGATCTTATGATGTTTCAAAGTATGCAGGAAAGTAAAAAAAACCCTAACTAATTAAAATTATTCTAATAATGTATTGCGCGTAGGCCTCGTTTGGTTGGGGAGATAGTCAGTATTAAGTATTAACTAAATAATTGAAATTTGTTTGATGTTTTTGAATTCCTAATAACTTGTCGAGTCGGCACTCAAATACTATGTTATCATGGTCTATATCTTGTCTTTTAGGAAGCTTTAATGGTGGATGTCCCGGAGTCTAATAAATAATTGGATTTTCATTAGATTATTTAATTTTATCAAAGCAATCAAACGATGCCTTAATATTTAGACATTCAGTGACAATATCCCGCATTTTTTTAGGGGTATTGATATTTTTTTTTTAAATATGCACATATTCATAAATTTTATTTAAAATAGTACAAGTTTTTTAACCATTTTATTATATATGGGGAAGGAATGAAAATTTGAAGTGTTAAGACGCGCATTTACAAAAACTTTTGGGTGAGCAAATAACACTAATATTAAAAAAATATATAACTACAAAATACCTAAAAACAACAATACTTTTTTAGTCTATTATCTTGTGCAACAATATTGCTCCTGCTACAAAATTGAACCCATGATCTTGACTCTAGCAAGTATGACATTGTCCAATTTGGATCAAGTTCAATTGATTTTGCTTTTGGGTTTTCCTAAAACGACTTATACCAATAGAGTTGTCATCCTCTTCTTATATAAGAGTGATATTTTTCATATTAAACCGATGTGCATGGAACTTAGTTTGTACCTCAATATCTTTTAGAATTGCTCTTATTAGGAATCGAAACGGCGACCTTTGATATCATTTGTATTCGACATCAGGCACTTATAGTATATATATATATATATATATATATATATATATATATATCAATTCCATGATTATCAAAAGAATAATAACCAAGATTTCGATTTTTATGGTGTTCTTGTATTAAAACTAGAAAAACAAAATAAAGGAATATAATGCATAAGTCCATTATTCTCCCATTGCCATTCAATACCTTTTTATTTGTTTATTTATTTATCAGATTATATATATGAAGATCCCATGCTAAGTAAGAAGTCGTCTATTCTTTTCCTTTCTAATGAAGGAATCTGCAGCAAAGTATATTGATATATTGGGTAAATATACACTCTCGTATAATCATTTGCAAACTATATGAAAGACAAAAAGTGGTATTTTCAGTATATTAAAAAATGTGTGTCGACATTAAAACCGAGGGCCAATCAAGTTTTAAAATATTGAACTAAGTGGAATCGCAAAATGTTGTAATTGATAATAAGCCATTAATTAGATATGGATTAGCTGAACTTAGTCATTAAGTACTCGGTAATCTTCTAAGCTTTGATTCCGCCGTTTTTTCCGCTCGAAGTGTACGCGTAGGACAGAGACTGTTTTGTATAAAAATGTACGATCCCATGTACAATTTTAGGAGGCCTTAATTTTACTTTGCACCCTTTAAATGTGGTACTTTCGCACTTTGTACTATTGAAAAAAATTTTAATAGCATTTTACATTTTCGAAATACAATAAATCATTCACAAGACACTTCTAATTGATATTTAAAATTTAATGTGGGTAACTTTATTTTTTATTCTTTTTTTATTTCCAGAGTGCAAAATAATAAATTAAATTGTCACTTTCTTCTACCTCCAACATTATTTCTAGCATACAAAATGTGAGAAAAAAAACCCGAAAAAAATTGCAACGAATTACTGAAAAAACAATATTTTCTTACTAAAAAAAATAAACTTTTCTCACTAAATTATTCAATTGATGGTAATTAATTAAAATATTTGGTAGAAATTTTAGGATATAATGTTCAAATAACTTGATACAAAATAGCTGATGGATTTTTCTTTTTGTTCTTTTTATTTTTTGTAAAATATGTTTTATGACTTTTTTTTAATATGCTGATGAGATGTATTTTTTTATTTTTGCATTTTAAAGTTTCGAAAAGATCGACGAATACAAAAAAATTGATTAGACATTTGACATCCTAAAACATACCACTAAAAATATTAAATTACCTTCATTGACTTTAAAAATTAATATGAGGTGCATTATACATAACTTATTGTGTTTTCAGAGTGCAATTTGAAGGTGCAGTCTGCCAAAAAAACTATATTTCAACAATGCAAAGTGTAATTAAGCCATTTTAGAAGTATGCCATCTGTGCATGTCTTATACCAGCGGTTTCTAATAAGGCTTGTTCACTTAACTAACTTAAGACCTCCCATTTAAGAAAAATAAAAAGTACGAATCTTGTCAAACGAACTTCATACTATATATCACCTACTACTTAATCAATGGAACTTAATAGTTGTAGCTAGGGCTGGGACTGGGTTGGTTTTTATCCACCAACCGACCCATTACCGACCATATTTTTAGGCGGATAATCAATTTTTAACCGACCCATTGGATCGGGTCGAAAATTTCAACCAACCCATCTATAATGGGTCGGTTGGTGGTTTCTAATATTATCAAAAGTTGGTTGACCGATAATTATCGCTTATCCAACTTTACTATTAAAATTTTATTAAAAATATAAAATAAAGGTCGTATTTTCTTAAGTGGTTATTGAAATTATCAAAATAATTAGTATTTTAAAATTTAAAACAATCAACAAACAAAAAAAAAATGACCTAAATTTTCTACGAGTTTCTTTATGCCCAACCTTAAACAAAAAGCCCGCAAAACTCCACTAAATCTCCTGTGCATGTTTGAAATTACTTTGAATTTCCTAATTATATTTTTTCGTTAAATTGTTATTAATTATTTTGAACTGATAAATGATGATGGCACCGTGGCATTACCTAAAATGTGGATATTTTTACTCCAAAATTTGAATTTTTTTTAAGTGAACTAGGTGGCGGGTATAAACCATCAACCAACCCATTCCGGAACCAAATATTCGATTGCCAACCATCAACCAACCCACAAAGATTGGGTCGGCAACGGTTTCCAAATTTGAGCAAAAATGGTTTAACGAATGGGTCGGTTTTTAGACTGGTAATCGACCGACCCAACCCAGTCCCAGCCCTAGTTGTAGCCAAACCATACCTAAATATATTGTGACTATCTTATCTTTGATTATATATATAAGACTATAACTAATAAGAATCATTTTTTATTTTTTTTTACTTTTTATGAAGTTAAACAATATACATAAATATATTGTGACTATCTTGTCCTTGATTATATATATATATATATATATATATATATATATATATATATATATATATATATATATATATATATATTAAAGACTTTAACTAAAAAAATCTTTTTTCCCCAAGTATTCGAACAAGCTTTTACTAGTTAACTTCAAAAATTTATTATCTGAAAATTAGCAGCTAAATTCTGAAAACTGACTATTTCAACAAAACATGGGTGTGAACTTCTGAAAATTGGTAGCGAATCTTTCTAAATTGATAATAAACTTCTAAAAATTGGTAGTAGGCTTTTATAGTAGACTTTTGAAAATTGAATAATTAATTTTAACTAACAATATTAGTGAACTTTGGAAAATTGGCTAAGTAATAGCGGTGAAATTCTAAAATTTGAGTATTTTAACAAAATATGGTGGCGGAATATGAAAAATGGTATCAAACTATTGATAATTAACAATAAACTTGAGAATATGACAACATACAATAAAAATGTGATGAAAAATAACATTAAACTTGAAAATTGGCAATAACTATTCAAAAAATGGTGGTGATCTTCGACAGCGAACTTGTGCAGGCCAATGGCGCCCGGCCCCCACACGAAATAAAACAAACGAGCGAGGGACTTTCACTAAAAAAAATAAAAAAAATCGTTGTTTTTCTTGCAAGCTAATAAATTTATATTTGAGAGAATTTTAGCTAATTAATTATCCTTACAAAACTTGGGTAAAGTCTTGCACAATGAATAATCCTATTTGTTTATTTTATTTTATTTTTTCTATTACAAACTCATAAGTAATAACTCTAACAACATGAAATAAGACGGCTGTCATAAAATAGAAGTTCACCAAACTACGAGATAATCATATTTTATAGGGTAAATTACAAATACCCCCTGAGGTATGGTCAAATTACAAAAACCCCCCTCTTGTTTGGATAATTACATCTACCCCCCTCAACTATGATTTTTTCTTAGACCTCCACCTTTATGGTGCCAAATTCAACATAATCATCTAGATTCCTTGAAATGTGCTCTAGTTTGTACTCGTTTTGTGTAAAAATACAGTTCTCGATGCACCAGAAACCGATATACACAAGCTAAAAATCACATATTATGATCATCTTGCTTCATAGTGTAGAGTTTGAATGGGATAAAACGGGTACAAAAGTGATAATATTCCATAAAATCTCGAAGATTCCACTAAATTTGAGGACTTGAGGGGTGGTTGTAATTATCCAAACAAGAGGGGTGTTTTTGTAATTTGACCATACCTCAGGGGGGTGTTTGTAATTTACCCTATTTTATATTACAACTAGGTGTGTAGGCGAACACTTTAACCGTGTGCTTACGACTTTTAGGAATATTTTAATAATTTCACCATCTTTATCCTTTACAATTATATACTGGATGATTCGTGCAACACAAATAAACAATGGTATATAAATTATAATACTCTCGGGTTGTTGTGAGAAGATTCCTGACCAATCATCTTTTTATGATCTTAACTCTGGGTGTTATATATCATTTGTTAATAAGTACATTTCTTTAATATGTCTTATAAATAAATGGAAATTTAATGAAAATGACAAAATTACGACCAACCTTTTAAACACAATTCCTAATTTTAACCCTAGTTACTTTAATTTCATCAATTTTGACAAAAAAAAATATCAATTTCGACCAAAAAAATAAATTTTGACTTTTTCTTTATCAAATTTTTTTTTCTGAACCTTCTTTTTTTCTGTGGTCGGAAACCGACGGAAAGTTTTGATACAACTTGAGTCAAACCATCAAAGTTCATATGAGAAAGTCATGATCAAATATTTTTTTTGCAGTGCTAAACTTATACATTGTTCAAAATAACTTAGTAAGATTGTTTGTGAGCTTAAAACCTCTTTCAAAGTGTTTGGTGATTATTTTTCAAAAAGATCTTAAAAAAATAATAAGTTGATGTAGAGCTTATAAGATTAAAAAAAAAAATGCCTACATCCCACCTTTTTTATTTAAGATATAAAACAGTAAAAGTAACTTATAAACTTATTATCCAAACGCTTTAAAAATTAATTCAAAAAATAAGATATAACAATTTATCAACTCTTGAAATAAATTTATTAAGTGTCAGAGTTTATTAGTTGTTTAAAATAATTACCATAATCAAACAGACTCTTCGTCGTATTGTTTGAGACAATAAAATTAAGTCAATACAATATATTTTCATTATCCAAGTCGAGTCTAAGAAAAAGAAAAAAAAAAGGAAAACAGAGAAATTGTGTTTCATTGAAATTTCAAATGCAACTTGAAAGTGAATCTAAACTCTAAAGTACATGTATAAGAGAGAATTGTGATCAACATACCCCACATGACCTTATTTTACTTTATCTTATTATATCTAAGACAATGAATTATATATAGCTCATTTTGAATAAAAAAAAAAAGAAAACAAAAAAGAAGATGAGCTATCATGAATTACTAAAGATGAAATTTGTAGAAATTTTCATGAAAATATTTCAAATGCAATTTGAATTAGTGGAATCAAATTTTTGACCGATTTAACATATTTTTGTTAATGTATTTTCTTCTAACCTATTTAATCCATATTAATTTTATCAATTTAAACGTATTATTTTATTAATCAGTTTTCTCATATTTTTAACAACTTTCCATTTTTTTTTAGTAGGATTTACATAAATTGACATATTGTGCTCGTTATCCGTAGCAAGTCCCCTATGGCTACTAGCTTGGGTGTGTTTTATCTATCCTACACCCGGTGAAGGTTACACCGGGTGATTTTTCACCGTTGATCTACACACACCAATGTGGGTGTGTGTGTGTTTGTGTGTATATTAATGGTAAAGATCTACCCGGTGTATTTCACCCGGTGTAGGATCTCAAAAGCCGCTTGGGTGGAGTCAAGTCCTCCCTCAATCACATTTTTTTTCTGCCATATCATGGCTTATACTATACTACACCGCGGGTGAAATACACCGGGTAGATCTTTACCATTAATATACACACCAACATTGGTGTGTGTAGATCAACGGTGAAAAAACATCCGGTGTAACCTTCACCGGGTGTAGGATAGAAATAACCGCCATATCATACATATACTAGTTTATGTGGTATTTGCAAAAGCTTATTTAAAAGTTGAAGTTATTGATTGCGAGTTAAGTTGATTTTAAGTATTTTTTTAAAAAACTGGGGTGTTTGCAAATTCACTGGAAAATCAACTTAAACAGAAAAAACAGGATCATGGGTGTTTAACAAATTATAGCTTCAAGTTACTTATTTTAAAAGAAGCAAAAGCATACATTCATTTTACACACTTAAAAATAGATTATAAGCAAAAAAAAACTCATAATCTATTTATAAAAGCTTTTCAAACACCACCTTAGTCCCACCCTTTTTTTATTCAACCCACTCAAAGTTCAAATTCATGCAAAAAAAATCTAGAATTTTTTATTTCTAATTTCATATTTACTAATTTTGTCATAATTTATGCACAAAAAAAGGACTTCTTTTTTTTTTTTTTTTTTTTTTTTTGGAGGCGCTATTCCTTGAAAGAGCTAAATCCGTCATGTAACAAATTTCTGGACTCGCCACTTGTCACTATTGCATAGTCGACCCTTATTATGACTCGATCTCTCCTACACTAAAGAAAAGAACCCTTATTTGGACCCTTATTGCACCACCGCCCATTGCACGATGTAGTAGTAACTTAGGATATTAATCGAAATTTGATGGTGGGAATAAAATCTTACTTATGTATATATGTATGTCTGTTCAAACAGTAACCATAAATATTAACTTAGAAAATCAGATCTTATTCCCTTTCCAAATTCTTCGTCGGTTTATTTGGCCGGCTTTGCACGATTGGGATGAATGGGTTTATTCTTGTCGGTTACCGCATTTTATTAATATTAATTTCACCAATCAAAACTTTAGATTGGAGGAATGACAGCTAATCTTTGTCTTATCAAACTACCAAACCAAACAATAGATACATACCAACCCAGGCCACGTGGATTCAAAGGATTAAGCCACGTGTACTAACCTAACACCCTAATTCAAACAAATTCACTGAATTTATATTCCAGTGAAATTTCTGTAAATTTATAGAATTTTTTTAGTTACGTTCCAACTGTATTAATTTATTAAGATTGAATTATACTAGCTATGTTCCAATCTTCTATTGAATGCATTTACACAAAATAATAGGGGGTTTCGTTGGTTCGATAAAACGATTGAATTGTGCTAGGGATGGCAATGGGTACGGGTTTGCTGGGTTTTAGACCCGTAACCGACCCATTTGGGGCGATCTGGGTAAGTTAAATGGTTTTGGATCGGGTAATCGGTTTAATTTTCTAGAACCGGATGGTTCTGGGTCGGGTTACGGGTCATATTGGAATCGACCTGTATAAATATATTATATTTTATAACTAATCTATATATAAAAATTAATTTATGATTTCATTTATCAAACTTTTAATTTTCACCGTGTCTATTCTCATTTGCCCATTTTTCACCTTTTCATTTTTTGAATCTCATTTCTCGTAAGTAAAATCTATCAGTTGTCGACCACCGCTAACCGTCTTGTCCTTTGAACTTTACTTGTCGTAGAATTTAAATATAATTAATTATATAATTTTATTATTCACTTTATATCACATGTAGAAGTACTTTAAAATATTGTATTTTAATTTTAAGATTATTTTGTTAAAATATAGAAGCAAAATATTATGAAAGTTAAAAAAAAAAAAATTATGTTAGCGGATCTTACGGGTCAGAACCATTTAATTCGAGTATGGGTTGGGGCGGATTTGGATCTAAGTTAAAACGGGTTGGGACGAGTCTGGATTTTATATATTTTTCACAGGTCGGGTCTCGGGTTTAGGCAAACCCAACCTAGAACCGACCCGTTGCCATCCCTAAATTGTGTCGAACCAAAATTTGACATGTACCGAATTTAACTGTGTATTCAGCTTTTTGGTGTCCAAAATTTTAATAATTGGGTATTTACCGAATACCAAAGTTTTTTATTTATATATAATTATTATTCATTTATACATTATTTGGTACGTACATGTATAATATTAATATTAATACTATAATTTATTATTAACATATTAAGGTGGTGTTTGCAAAAGCTTTTAAAAATAGATTATAAGTTTTTTTTTCACAAAATCTATTTTTAGGTGTTTGCGAAACCGATTTTTGCTTTTGCTTCTCTTAAAATAAGTTGTTTTAAGCTATAATTTTAAAAACACTCATGTACCTGTTTTTTCTATTTTAATTAATTTTCCATATTTTTTGCAAACACCTCCAACTTTTAGAATTGAGCACTTAGTATCAACTTAATTCACAATCACTAACTTATGCTTTTGAATAAGTTTTTACAAACACCACCTAAAAGTAAAAGTTCAAATTATAATTAGTGTTTAATAATTTTTTTTGTAATTCGGCAATTGCCAAACTGAATAGTATATTTTGGTTCTGTAAACAATATAATAAAGGCACAACAAATTTTCGGTTTACATAATTAAAATCCAGAACAATTTTATCGAAGTAAAGGGCAAATATTTTTTGAAGTTTAAATAACAAATATTACTTATTTTAATCTTAAAAAAAACAATAAATTATCGCTAATCAACACCTAGTAATAATCATTGACTACCCTATTTAGTATTTATAAATTATAACTAAAATTTTCCTAAGATGCATGCTAATCGCAGTTTAGTTGGCTCATTTTTATTAAGATATTGAACGAATATTAATCGACATCATAATGCAAAACTACGATTGTATTTTTGTTTATTAAATAATAAAAATTGAGAAAAATATTTTTTCTAAAATTACAAATTTATTCGTCAAAATAGCAATGAGGAATGCATGCATTTTAAAGAAATATTTCAAATAATGTATAGTATGTATGAACATAAATGAACTAACTAGTATCTTTTCGGAACGTGTCTCATAATTAATTAATTATCTGACTGCATTAAAATAAGGGCAAATGGCAAAAAGGCCCATCACATGGCACTTAAATGCATTTTAGTCCAAAAAAAAACAGTATCTCAATTAAGCCCATCCCCATGTCTTTAGTCTAAAATACCCTCAATAATATAATTCTTAACAATTCCACCCATTATGCTCTAACTTCCTTAATATTACACATTGACCCCGGATTTAAACAAATATATCACATTAACCCCCAAAACTTTTTTTTTTTTCAGAAAATAATTTTTTTTCTGAACTGTTTTTTCCGGCCAGATTCCGGCGTTGACCGCCGGAGACCGCCGGTCTCCGGCGTTGACTTTTTTTTTTTTTTTTTGAATTTTGTTTTCCTGAAATTTTTTTCCGGCCGGTCAACGGCACTCTATAATTTGATAACGACACTCCTATTTTGTTTTTTATGTTACTATATACTTATTTGATTGATATGATCGATTATGATTAATTATATAATTCGACACTATTTTATATTTAATTAGTTCAATAAATATTTGTGTCGTCCTACAGTTTTTTGGAAAAAATGAACTGTTGTCTTTGTTTGTTAGAAATTTGCTTAGTGGATCTCACTTATTTAAATTGTGCACACGGTTATTTATAAAATTGTTTGATTTTTATTGGAGATATTTATATTAAATAATACTGAAGTATAGAAGTTGCCAAAAACTTTTGAATATGATAATAAAATTATTTGTAGCACCCCTCTTAGATAGGCGATAAATCGAACCGGTTTATCGAAATTTTACTTTATTTAGCGAAAGTAAACGGATCACTTGTAATTTTAAGACTTTTAAAGTGTGATGAAAATTTTTGCCATTTTAAAACCATACTTTAAGTATGTAAAATATTTACCCTTTTCGAAAACTTTGCTTTTTAAGAATTTGAGTCGGTTAAGTTCTCGATTGGATGATCTTTTTTAAGGAGGAGTTTATTCGAGTACTGCAATATCATAAAACATTTTATTATTGGTTCGAGATTGAAATGAGATTTTTAGGAATATTTTTGTGAGAAATAAAGACGTAAATAAAACTAACTATTTTATAAATATAAATAGATCTCTATATAATAAGATTCAAAATAGGATCCGTACCCATTCACAGTTCATTCCTCTAAAGAGGAATTCGGTAACCAAAATAACCGAAAAGGAAATTTGTCCTTTTAACTATACACCACCAAAATATATAACATTGTTTATAGAACCCAGTACGAACATTCCAAAATCCCGAGCAAGACCTCAATTCCCTACTCAATCCATTCCGGCGAAGGATTGCTACTTTTATTATCTGCAATCAAAAGGTATCTATATGAACTATAAGGTTCGATAAGAAAACCGAGTAATTATCGAACTTTAAAAATAGGTTGTAATATATATATATATATATATATATATATATATATATATATATATATATATATATATATATATATATATATATATATATATATATATATATATACATCACTTCAATAACATTTACTAATCATTCCATGACATAATATGCAGATAAACACATAAACCATGAAAACATATCATTTCCGCATAAAACATGTAGTTATTAAAAAATGATCAAATGCCCTTGAATGCAAATGGTGTAAAAATCCCTTTTGTTTTATCGGATCCGTGAAAAATTAATTTTTATACTCGGACAATAAATCGTTACGAGCCCGTTCTTGTTGGATTCAAACTGCCCTTCTTAACCGGCCCACCGTATCCGTTGTTTATTCAACAAAGTATTTCTTGATTTTGAAACTTTTAAAAGCTCGTGAAGTGCACGAATACTAGACTTCCTAAAATCTACGCATAGTTCAATCATCACTTAGACATCACAAATATCACATAACTACACAAGACTCTATAATTCACATATCATCATATAGACTAATCAAATCACCATTCATATCTCAATTACACACATACTGCCCACATGCGGAACGCATACATACACACAACAAATACACACATATGCCATGGAACCATCATCATTATCATACATATTAATTAGTCAAATCATGCTTCTAAAGTAAAGGCACTTTTCTTTCAACCTTTAATGAGTTTCTTATCACTTTTAGACATTTAACTCACCTCAATAAATTTCAAAAATATATTAACAAGTTCATGTTGTAAATTAAAGTACATAATCCCATGATTCATCATTTTATCCCACCATTCCAAGACATGTTACTTAAATCACAAGAACACCATAAATGGCACATAAACCATTAAAATTCAAAATAATAGTAAATGATTCCAAAAAATTCTCAAATTAAATTCCAACACTCCGCACTGACCAAGTTTTAAGATTCTGAAGTTATTTTACAGTTTTGTAATTTTTTGAATTTTTAATAATTTAAAATCTTGAAAACTCTTCTCTTTTTTTTTTTACCAAAAAATGATTTTTTTTTGCATAAATCCAATTAAACCATAAATATTTCTCAAATAAAATTATTTATCTCTTCATGCCTGCTGAAAATAAAGTTAAAAACTTACTTCGAGCAGATCCTTTGAAAAATTGCAGATTTGAGCGCAAAGTCTCTAGATTTACAGATGTAAACCACAAAAAGTTCAAAAACCCATTTTTCTTGCGAAAATCCTTGTAAATCTGAAATCTTCAAACCATTGACCAATAATTTTTTTATCTACTTCAGACATGCAAGAACAAGAAATCAAAGATCAACACATTTTTTTCCTTTTTCCCCAAAAAGCCCTAGAATTTTAAAAATCTTTCAAGTCTTTTAGATAATCATAAAAAATATTTTTAATACTATTGATACATTCTAATTGCAGCAAGAAATCAATATTTCTTACCTATATAGCCGTAGGAAAAAGAAAGAAAAATTGAAGGAAGAGTGCTTCAATGATTGATGCTAAAAATCAAGTCAAGCTACTTTGAAGGTGACAAATGTTTGTTTTCTTTGGTGAACGATGTATTTGGAATACTCCAACTACACAGTTAAATAGGGGACTTTTAAAGAGACTTTTGGTTTTCTTTGAAAAACAAGATATGGGACGAAAGAAGATTGAGATTGAAGGTAGTGATGTTGCTATGGTGGTGTTGAATGTAGGAAGCTGAAAGATAAATGAGGAATTATGTATGAAATGGAGAAGGAATAAGAGTGTCTTTTGAGGTCTCTTGAGTGTAGTATTAGGCAACATAATCTACTAAATGTCAAGTGTTAAAGCATGCCAAATATTCAACAATTTATTTATTCAATAGAAATACACTTAAAAGACATATTATATATATATATATATATATATATATATATATATATATATATATATATATATATATATATAAGTAATATTTTAATATTAATTCTATGATTGCACATAATTTAAGTAAACATAAATTATATAATTCACATAATAATTCTACTATTTAAAGATAACACATAATAAACATATAAAGGCATATAAGTCACTTAATTAATTCCCAAAGTTCAAACAGTCGAGCTATGGGCATGAAGAACATGTTACAAAATCTGAGTGCATTTATTTTATGAGAGTATCACCATATTCACACAAGGGACTTCATTTGTATTTGTTCCAAATTAAATCAAAACAACACATGTTATTCAAGAAAACTGGCTATTATACATTTTCATCATGTTTGTCAAAATTAGAGGATGTGAAGTTTGAACAAGTGGTGCAAGTTCAGAAGGCTGGACCAGAGAATCATAACCATATAATGAATTATCAAGGTGTAGAGAACGATATATTGTCACCCTTAAATTCCTGTTCAAATTTACAGATTCTCCCAACCTCACCTTCCTTAAAATTTTTACCATTGACATAGAGAGATTCTTCACCGCAAAGTTCGAATGAATATGTATTGCCCATCAATTGTTCACCTTCAAATTTTCCTAGATTGGACCCTGCATTTATTCAAAATGAAAATATATATGTTGAAAATCTTAATGTTTTTTATCCATATGCATAGAGAAGCTAGATGACGATTTTACAAAGTGCAAGAAGACAATAAATGTTCATGTCATGAAATTAGCGAAGATAAGGATGCAACTTCTCTATATTCTACAAAATATATCAAATTTACAAGATTTCCGTTCATAATCCTCGTATCGAGTTATTTAAAGCAAAAGTCAATCTGCAACTGCAGTTATCTGCAAGTTGGATGAAGTATCACTTGAATCAAGCCATGGAGGAAAAATTCTTGGTGTCGTAGCACTTCAGCGAACAGTTGGAAGCATTGAACTTAGCAGGATACTGGTACAATATCTTGGTGATGATCATATGCTTGCAATTGTGTACAAAGACTGCAACAGCCTATCACTTTGACACCAACATCCTGTCACCTGAACAATTTGTACCGCAAGAATATCTTACAATATGCCTCGAGGATAATATGAGAGAATCGATAATGGCTTTATAGAAGCTTAGATTGCCAAATGACAATATACTAGAGGGATTTTTAGGGTATGCGGTTGCAGTGATAAGCACTGATGAAAGCCATTTACAGTGGAGATCAAAGAGTGGCTATGATCTAATAGAGAATTTATGTAATCGTCTTTTTGACGAGCTTCAAGTCTACAAGAATAAGAATTGCATGAATAGGAAAAAATCTTGTATTAAATACGAAGCTATTTCTTTGGATGGAGGAACCTTTAAAGGAAATGGGATATTATCCTTTGGCCATCAGTATGGACACAAGAATGTTTCGATTTACTCTTCTTAATCAATCAGCTCACAGTCTTAATTTTTTCAATCGTCTCACATTTCCTATATATTGCCACACTATTTTTGCTTATCACAGTTTCTAAGTTTTTTTTTTTTTTGGTTTCAAACTTAGAAACCACTAGCCTGCCCCGCTTTATTGACTGATATGCCAAATAAATCCCATCAACGTTTCAATATATCTACTAGAGTTGTCGTCCATTTCATTTCTGAGAGGAAGATCAACTAAGGGTGGAATTTTTGGAGAGTATCTACGTGCGAGTGAATTGTCAAGACCCAAGCCCTTGACAATTCCAGCATAAGTGATTCATGAGGATCGACAGTACTGCCCCACAGTCTCCGCCCTTGAATTAGAAGATTCATCCCGGACCGTGAGATGTTGATGCTTACCCCCACAATGTATGGTCATTCTCAATGACATTCTGAGCTTTCTTTTTGGTTTTAGATAATACCTGCATCATTTTCCTATTATTCTTATCCATGACCCAAAGAGTATGGATCGGATCGAATTTGTGATTATGTTTGTTTCACTTAGAGGACTTGCCACAAGAGAGCTCATTTAGCCGATGCCTCATGTTCTTAGGATATATATATTGAAGTGGCGCCTTGAAAGATGTCTCATCTCATGAAGAAAGAGGCTCACAACCACGAACTGTAGAGGAAATCTTCCCCCGGATCAACAAAGCATGACTCATAACGCTTAAAGCACTAAGCATTACTATGGCTCTATTAACAACATATGAAGAAAAAAAATGCAGAGATGATCGTATGTGAAAGCGATCCAAATTCTATCATCCCTGAAGCCAATTAAAAATATCCCACATCGAATGCTACGATTTACATAGACATAACTCGAACCCTAGAAAAATCCATTGTACCAGCTTGCTTGATATTCACGAACGCTTGAAAAATACTTATCTGATTCGCTATTAGTTCCATGGTTTGGTGAGTGCATTTATCGGTAGGTAGATTATGGAACTGATTACAATGTTCATGAGTTGGGTATCAATTTAAGAAGGGTTTTCCCCATTTTCGAGTTTGCGAAAAATAAGAGCATGCCTATCCATCATCCATGGCGTACCACCCAGCGCATGACGGAGATCTGCTCCATGGTTGAAATTTATGAGGACCGTGTTACCGCCCAGCGATTTCATCTCACATTCTTTCACGAGGTCCGAAAAGCGGGATATATTCAACTTCAAGGAATGGAACACAAATGTTTTTTGAGACACTACCCTAGCCACTTCTGAGAAGTGCTTGGATTCTAATCTCCGTCACCTCACTAAGTCCATCACAACATTTGCCTCTTCTTCGGCTGAGAGAGTGAACCCTTCGTCAAGTGTGATGTTAGGCCATCCATAGCGAGAGATACGGTGGATGGATGTTGGATATCGAAAAAACCCAGTTTTCGACGAGGGAGGAGGATGGTGTATGGAGAATATGAAGCTGAAATTTATTGGTCTTGAGTGGCGGCTGCAATTGATAAGAAATAAAAGATAAAGAATAATAGACTCCAGAAAAGGCATATAACTGAAAACCCTACAAAATAATCGAGCATAATATGCGTTGAGAAAGAAAACCAAGCAAGAGAGATACAACCACTTTGATCGGATCTTCTGGACGAAGGAGTTATCGGTGCAATGACTCCGACAGGGGCATTTTTCGTTCCGTGGAAGGGCGATTGATTAGGCCTCTCGATTGAGAGATTTCGCCTCTCTCTAGTGAGAGACATTCCTAATTAATTTTTCGTACGACATTACAAAGTGATGATCTACAAAATTGCTTTAATATTCATTTGCTTCTTTGGTTAAAAAAAAAAAGGCAAAATTATTCTCCATATATTTATCTAAAAAGCAATAAGGTAATTAATTTCGATTTACTATATTCCTTGTCAAACTTTTCTATGGATACTATCGAAAAAGGAGATAGTCTAGATTCAAGTAATTAAATATTGTATGGTGACTTGTACATTACAATCGAAAAAAAACAAAATTGACAAGATAAAAAGAAAAAAATATTTGCGAAGATCTTGAAACTTTTATAATCTTTAATTTCAAACATTATAAGTAAAAATATTGTTTCAAAATTGAAGAACACAAATGAAAGATCTTGAAACTTTTATAATCTTTAATTTCAAACATTATAAGTAAAAATATTGTGTCAAAATTGAAGAAGACAAATAAATATATTTAATTTTGTACTGATAAAAAAATAAAAAATATAATTTAGCAGATTTGTCACACTTTAATTTTGTTATTAAGAATGACGAATAATATGTCTTCTTAATCTTGTGCGGCTTATTTTACCTTGTTGGCAATGAAACACCGCACAATCGTAATCATTGGGTATACAATGGTCATATATGAAAATTACTACGTAAAACGAAACGACAAAATCGTTCGTTAGTTTTAAAAATTGAACGCCAAAAATAATTTCCAATAGAAAATAAATAAATTTTATCAAACAAGAATTAACGGTTAACGGTCTTATACACAATAATTAATACGTAAAACAATAACGAAAAAAATCATTAACTTTATAGTCACTACCAATCATATCGATATTTCCTTAGCATGCAAAAAGATATATTCTGACAGAAAAATAAAAAGAAGTTATCCATAAGAATTAACGGTTAATGGTCTTGTGTACACGATAACTAATACGTGAAACAATAACGACAAAAACCGTTAACTTTAGAATTACTACCAAATCATACATACATTTTCTTAATCATGTACATGAATAAGATATATTCCAACAGAAAAATAAAGAAATTTAATCAAACATTCACCACACAAGAACATAAAAAAATCATACATACATAGTATCACAAACATATGTAGAGAAAAATGTTAAAGGAATAAAAAACATAATAGTTTATGTACTTTTGTTGTTGTCACCACCACTCACCCCATATATATGGGAAATAAGAATGCATAATGTATGGGAAGTTTACCATCTGTGAAATATTCTGGTTTTTTTTATTCACTTTATTATCGAGAAAAAAAAAACAAAATGTTCATCAAGAGAAGCTTGAAAAAAATCGAAACCAGCTGACCTAGGAAGATAAGAACACACTAGGCCAAAATTCAAGACCGTCAATGTTTATTCTAGCGATGATTCCAAATTCGTCTCCGCGTTGCAACTTTTTGTAATGAAAATCGTCGATGTGTGTCAAAAACTCCGGTTTAGTTAAAAGACCTCGCGACGATTTCCACAATCGCTGCTACCTAGCGACTAAAAAATGTAAAACATCGTAAATCTGAAAGAAAAAAAAAACTTATATTGCGAAGAAATGTTTTTAATGTCGCACGCATTATATATTTTGTATTTTTATATTTACAACGTAGCGACGAAACGGTGTAATATGTCGCCAAGTTTCTTTACAAAAAGAAAAAATAATTTATGTGGCGACGTATTAGAGAAACGTCGCTCATAAAGGTCCAATCATTATGCGACGGACATCAGTAAAACATCGCCACGTTTAAGTTTTTAATAAAAAAAAAACGTCTTTTGTTTGCGACGATAGTAGCTAACATGTCGCACCATGATCCTGAAAAATTTTCCATGAAATTTTCCCCGCTTTGTTGCGACGGATCTATGAAACCGTCGCCAAAGATTTCAATTTTTGTTTTTTGTTTTCGTAGTTTGCGGGCGAGATGTAATACGTCGCCATGTTTCCTTAAAAAATAATTTCTTTGGCGACATAATTTGTAAGAACGTTGCTAACAAAGGTCAAATTACTTAATTATAAAAAAAACATTGGGGGACGAATATTGGGTAAACGTCGCAATGTTTAACGTTTAATTAAAAACGCCTTTTGTTTATTACGAAATTTGAGAAAACATCGGATGATTTCAGTTTAGTTTTGGTTTTCAATTAGACCCTAATTTCACTTTGTCTTCTCCGCCTCTCTTCTCTATTGATCTTCTCCCCCCCCCCCCTCTCTCTCTCTCTCTCTCTCTCTCTCTCTCTCTCTCTCTCTCTCTCTCTCTCTCTCTCTCATACGAACCCCGTAGAACTTGTTACGAAACCCTAATACCTTACGCGGAAGCAAGATCAAAAACATCCAAAAACAAAGATTCAAAGGGGTGGAACCGCGACCCGTTGCCTATAAAGATGCAAGAACCTTGGTATGTGAAGACGCCACAATCGATTGCGAAAGATCGATTGATAAGTCGGGGTGAACAAACGGAATCCACCGATATGTTCGAAGAGTTCTTAAAGAACCAAAGAGAATATTCTCAATTAAATCATCAAAATTCGTCGTCTAAAATAAGTCAAATTGGCAACTTATTTATAACGTCTAAAAAGACTCTTTTTTCACAAGGAAAACGACTCCTACCTAAACTATAATAAGGAAATAAATAAAATGAGCAAATCCTAACCATAAAGGACTCTAAAATAATAAAAACATAATAACTACTAAATTAAAAACGTGCATCAATAAATTAGATAACTTGATCTTCAAGTCGGCTTCTCGATCACCCTTCTTAACTCGCGACATTGGGCTGTGCACGTGCATGCAATTAAAGCTCAATTTAGACACTGTTCCACTTCGAATATCTCTTCGCTCAAAACATGAAAGTTGTAGATCTTTCAGTTATCTTTCCGAATCATTTTGAATCGGATTAAATGGACTTCAGATGCGAGAGTTATAGATCGAATGGTAAACTCTGCCAGAATAGGCGAGAATCTCGGATGCATGGAATTCGACTTGTCCAACGAATTCTTCTCTTTCTTTTCTTCCAATTCCAAACCACGGACTCTTGAAAGGACTGATTCAAGCCTTTATTCTTCAATCCCAACACGAATGGCTCCATTAATCTCACTCGTTTTCTCTTCTTCCAATTCTTTTTCTTGGAGGTTGTGATAACATGGATGACTTACTGCATGCGTGTCTTCATCACGATCAAGAATATCTGCTTGAAGAACCCACCCCCGAACTGATGATTTTCATAAACTCATTGAAGAGTGGTGCATCTCCGTTTATGATGGATGCCGGGTATATACTAAACTTTTATTTATCTTGGAGTTGTATAAAATTAAGTCTCGGGGCCAGATGACTGAATATACAAGTGCTGAAACCCTTCCGTTAACGAAAAAAATTATTTTTTTAAATATACCCGACTCTTTTTATGAAGTTAAGAAGCTCATCAGCCAAAATTGATGCGTGTGAGAATGACGCATGTTGTTTTGGAATGATGGCTTGAACTTAAATGCATGCAAAGTGTGTAATGCTTCACGACGAAACAATTCAGTAGAAAACCAACCGAGTTCTTCAACCGCTCAGTGCAAAAGGGTACCGAAAAAAGTTTTGCGATACTTTCCATTGATTACGAGGCTCAAGCGGCTATTTATATGTGAAAATTCAGCAATTAACATGAGATGGCACGCTGAGTCTCAATGTAACTATGGCGTTCTCAGGCACCATTCTGATTCTGATGCGTGGAAAGAGTGTGACAAAAAGCACGAGTCATTCTCTTTGGATCCTCAAAATGTAATGTTTGGCTTGGCTACTGACAATTTCATTTGGATTATTGAGTAGCAAGCATAGCAAATGGGTAATTCTAATGATTTACAACCTACCACCAAATATGTGCATGCAACGTTCTCATATGATGATGTCATTGCTTATTTCTGGTCCTAAAGGCCCGAAAAATGGGATTGATATTTATCTACAGCCGTTGATCGACGAGCTTAATAAGTTGTGAGTTTCTGTGATAACAACTTTTGATGCGTACACCAAGCAATATTTTAATATGCGAGCGGAACTTTTGTGGACTATCACTGACTTGCCGGCGCTTGGTAACTTGTCGAGGTGGAGCACAAATGGCTATCTTGCTTGCCCAAGTTGTGTCAAAAATACTGTGTCCGAACGTTTGTACAAGTATAACAAACAATGCTATATGTGTCATAGTCATTTTTCTGAAGAAATGGCTCCGCCTCCACCTTCAGGAGATGAGGTGTTATAAAAAACGGAGGGAATAAATGTTACATTTGGCGTAGGCAAAACAGTGCATCGAGCTTCCCAATGGATAAAAATGAGTGTATTCTTTGAATTGCCGTACTGGAAAGATAATTTCATTCGGCACAATCTTGATGTCATGCATATTGAAAAAAATGTCGGTGAATTATTGTTAAGGTAGTCATTAAATATTCTTGGCAAAAATGATGGTTTTGACAATACTAAGAAGGATTTTGGAAAAAATAAAAAGCCAGGCAAGCCTGGTCATCGATTTCCCACTCTCGTTCCATAATTAGGAAAGCATCACAAGTTGTCTGCCCAATCTAAGAAGGCCATGTGTGATGTTATAGCAAATTTTAAGGTTCCTAACGGCTATGCATCTAATATAGCCCGTTGTTTTGGTGAGGACAAAGTGGGGGGTTAAAAAGCCATGACTACCACGTACTAATGCAACAGTTGCTTCCATTGGCAATCCGTAACGTGGACTTACCAAGTTGTCCTTTGGGAAAGAGTAAAGGCCTTGGAATTAAAAGTGCAAGCACAAGGATTGGAAAGTCGAGATTTTCTTCAACACCACCAGAAGTGGCGATTCAAATGAAGTCCATGCAAGAAAAAATGGAAATGAAAGATGAAAAAGTGAATCGATAGGAAGAGCAATTGCAGGAAACCCGAGAAACAATGAAAACATAAATGCAAATTAAAGGCGAAAAAGCGGATCGATTGCAAGAGCAGTTGCAGGAATTACACCTTGCTCAAGCGTTTTAGACAACAAGAATTACAATCCTCAATGTCGACTCGTCCTAATGATAGTGGAGTAATAAAAACGGATGAAGTTAGCATGCCTCGTGAACTAATACATTTATGTTTTCAAGTTTCTATATACCTTTTGAATTGATGCTTGTGTACCTTGATATCTAATCCGTAATCGTGGTTTAAATATTTCTGATTTAATGGTGTTTAGTTTTTTTGGTAAAACAGCTGATAGTCGTAGATTTCATTTTTTAATTGAAACTAATTAAACAAATAAAATTAATATTAAAAAAAATTGCGACTAATGAAAAATCGTCGCAAAGTAAATATAAAACTTAAAAAATTGTGACGAGTTGTATATGAGTAATCGTCGTCAAAATGATTCGAGCCATGCGACGAAAATACTGTTTAGTCTCCAAAATATTCAGAGAACGTGCGACGGAAAAGTTTCGAACGTCGCTAATTGTGGCGACGAAATACATTTTCGTATCGATTGTTTGCGACTAATTCGCATACATAGTGCGGCGAAATAGTCTGATCCGTCGCGACTTATAAAAAAACATTTTTTTTTCAGAAAATACGGATTTAGCGACGATTTATGTGATTCGTCGCCAAACTTGGCGTCATCAATGTATTTTCGTCGCTGGCTTTGCAACGGGGCATTTGGCGACGATTTTAGCTGCATTTGGTGACGAAAAATATGCGTCGCAATACGTATAAAAGCGTCGCGAGAAGACAGTTTCCGTCGCCAAATTTCGTCGTCGGTCTTGCGTTTTGGCCTAGTGACAAGAGAGAAACGAGGAAGATAGAAGAAAAATCATTATATAATACTACACCGCATGTAACTAAAACCTGAAATAGCAACAGCTAGTGAAGTATTGAATCACCATTTATAAAGTTAAGGTTTTTCTTGCAATCCAAAATATTATCTATAATTCTTATGACAAGCATGAAAACCCTCCAAATTATATACGTCTTAACAAGAAAATTAAATTCAATGCATTGCTTTTGTAAAATACGGATGGGAAAATAAAAGAGTGTGCGGTAGCAAATAAAGAGTCTGGGAAAAAGGGGAGTGGAAATGGAAATGAGAATGGAAGAGGAAATTGTTTCAATGGGATGAGACTTTGTTATGTGAATTAGAAAACAATATTACTTGGTATGTTCCAAATATTGATATGCAGGACGCGTGTAGATGGAACGAAGACCCAACCTGAATATATACTACAAAATCAGCTTACCAAGGGCTTTGTAAAGAGGAGAGCAAAGTTTGAAGATGGTACATGGACAAAGAAAATTTGATAGAGTGAATTCCTAGAAACCGAAATCCGAAACTACCAACAAAGAGAAACCTAAGAAGAAGACAAAATTTACCTGAGGTTTGCAATTTGGTTTGTGATATGTGTGGTTGCTTTGAAGAACGCAATGATCACCTATTCACTTATTGTGCATACTCGTATAAGGTATGGATGGATTGTTTTGCATGGACTGGTGTTCAGATGGTCATGCATTCGAGCGTAAAGAAGCAGTTAGAGATTCACTTGGGTTTTTAGCCGAAAAAAGAATCATAAGTTGTTTTGGATGATGATTTGGCATTGTACAACATGGTCTTTTGGAAAGTAAGGAACCCAAAGAGTTTTCAAGATAGATGCACATGAATAGAAGTAGTGGTAGAAGCTATTAAAATTAGAATATGGTCTTGGATAAAGGCATTGAATCTACATTCATTTTCATACAAAATTTCTAGTTGATTCATATTAGGTACAAGTTCCAATAGTTTCAGCTATAGATCCGTAGTAACAGAAAGAGGGAAAGATGCAGAATACAAAAATAGCTCAACTTAGAGCTGCATGTATGGATCAACGGCTCAGTTCCCTTGTCCAGTGTTCAGTCGAGAAGATTCAAGTTTTTGTGGCAACTCAAAAACGAAAACAAGCACCAAACAATGCCACACACCCAAAACTCTAGATCTACCCAGCACATTCAACTTGGTCACAACTCACCCTCTCCACTTAAGCACAAACCCTAGTTTTCCTCACTCACCAAAGTAGCAAAGCCTATTTTATCCCTCTCTTTCACCACAGTATATATAGGTATATATTCAACGGTCCGCAACATTAAATGGGCTGTGGAGGCAAGGACATCCATTGTCTGGCAAGACCTACAGCGATGTCATCGGAAAACGATCGACAAGGATGACGAAGTAATGTAGAGAGAGAAGCGGCGCAGGTGAGAATGAGCTGCTAGGCTTGAGAGAGTGAGTAATAAAGAGAAAATGAACGACCAGGATCAATCACACAAGATGGAGGGTCAAGATTGGGTCAGAGTTGAGTAGTGGGCTTAAGTTGCTTGGGCCCAAATTCCTTAAATTGGGCTGTCATAATTAAAAGACTGACACACGTCGCAAAATTCTTTTGTAGGCTCAATTCTCAACAATTCACCATCCCAATGGAGTGTCTTTCATAACAAATGTTTAGGAAGACTATGAGGAGTTATGAGTGACATAAGCTCAAAATGTAGCAAGTTTGGGCTCATAAGATGGTGTGTTTGTAATATCAATTGGCACTTTGCACATCTTGTGTTATTTAATAAAATAAAATTTTCCGATTGTTGGATTTTTGTATTATTAAAAACACATTAATTAATTTAATTTCGGATTTAATTAATTAACAGCAGTTAAGAGGAGTTAAAAGAGTCAGTTTTCATTAAAACGTTATTTTTTTTATCAAAGGGATGTATTCTTTATCCAAAGGACTCTTCGTGTGAATCTGAAACGGTGCTTCAACTCTTTAAATATCTCTTTCTTCATTCCAGAGAAATACATATTCTTTTGCACTTTGCATAATCATATCATAATATTGAGAGAAGAAACATAAAGTTCAGTAGATTCCAAGTATTGGTGCTTGTACTTGGAATATAGGTAGTTCAATCCTGGGAGACAGTCATCTGTAGAACTTCAAGCACCGTGAAGGGGTGAAATTACTGTCTTTAGGACATTGCAATTCTGCAAGCCTCTATCTCGTTTCTCAAGTTAGTTTTTCGTTTAACTTTTGTTGGTAATTTATCGTTGATTATATTTTATTTTGAATTTTTGATTATTGTGTTCTAACAATCTAAAGACAGTAAACTTTTACATTATGGACGCACAATCATCTGTGGTTGGCACTGGCGTGGCTAAGGGCCCTAACGACGAGAAGCCGGAAAAATTCAAAGGGATCGATTTTAAGAGATGGCAACAAAAAATGTTGTTTTATCTCACCACCATGAATTTGGCTCATGTGGTCCGAGAAGATTCCCCGAATTCGACAGAAAATCCACCGACGAGGGAAACAATGATGGCCCTGGACAACTGGACGAACTCCGACTTCTTGGGCAGGAATTATATCCTTAATCGTCTCGATGATACTCTTTATGTTATTTATTCAACCTGTAAAACCGCTAAAGAATTATGGGAATCACTTGAGAAAAAATATAAAACAGAAGATGCTGGTGCAAAGAAATTTGTAATCGGCAATTTTCTCAAATATGTTATGGTTGATTCAAAATCTGTAGTGAAACAGGTTGAAGAACTCCAAGTGCTTATCCATGATCTACATGCCGAAGGATGTTCCATAAATGAACACTTCCAGGTTGGCGCTATCATAGAGAAGTTACCCCCTAGTTGGAAAGACTTCAAGATCTACTTAAAGCACAAGTGTCGTGAGAAGTCAATGGAGGATTTAATTCTAAGGCTTCGAGTTGAAGAAGATCATAGAAAGGGAGACAAGATTGAAGCTCCTACTATGGAGGCCAAAGCCAATTTGGTGGAAGGAATGCCGTCGAAACCAAAATTCCAGAAAAGGAATAAAGGAAAGAACTTTGCAAAGCCTGCTCCTGCAAATTTCCATGCTCCCAAAGGCAAGAACTTTAAGAAAATTAAAGGAAGTTGCTGGGTGTGTGGAAAAGGAGGCCATAAAGCACAAGATTGCCGACACCGTAAAGATCAAGCCAACCCCAACAACCAGGCAAATGTTGCAACAGATGACAACAACTTTGCTGCGGTTATTTCAGAAGTTAACATGGTTTCCGATGTTTAGGGCTGGTGGATAGACACAGGTGCAACAAGGCATATTTGCGCTGATCGAGATTTATTTTCTGATTATATGCAAAATACTGGTGGCGAAAAACTATACATGGGCAATGTTTCGGCATCTGCGGTGGAAGGCAAAGGCAATGTGGTGCTGAAATTCACGTCTGGAAAAACTCTAACTCTCTTGGATGTCCTTCACGTTCCTGAGATTAGAAAGAACTTGGTTTCTGGTCCAATTCTCACCAAAAAGGGTTTTAAACTTGTGTTTGAATCTGATAAATGTGTGTTTACTAAGGGTGGAATATATGTGGGGAAGGGTTATTTGGCTGATGGTATGTTCAAATTTAATGTAATTGCTATGCATGGTATTAATAAAATAAATAAGGATTCTGCTTATCTCGTTGATTCTTTTAATTTGTGGCATTCTCGACTAGGTCACGTAAACAATCGTTCCTTACATAGAATAATGCAATTGGGGTTAATTCCGGAAAGTGATAACAATTTCAATCATAAATGTGAAATATGTGTTGAATCTAAATTTGCTAGGAAAAGTTTTAAAACTGTAAAGGGAAGATCTAATGAATTACTTGGACTAATACATAGTGATCTTTGTGATTTCAAATCAACTCCTACTCGTGGTGGAAAGAATTATTATGTAACATTCATAGATGATTGCAGTAAATATTGCTATGTATATTTACTTCATAGAAAAGATGAAGCTTTTGAGATGTTAAGACATACAAGGCAGAAGTTGAAAATCAACTTGATAAGAAAATAAAAGCACTCAGATCAGACAGGGGTGGTGAATACGAGTCCACTTTATTTTCCGATTTTTGTGCTCAACATGGAATTATTCATGAAACAACAGCACCATATACACCACAACAGAACGGTGTTGCCGAACGGAAAAATCGAACATTTAAAGATATGATAAATTCCATGCTTAATAGCTCGGGGCTTCCACACAATTTGTGGGGTGAAGCTTTACTTACTACAAATCATATATTGAATAAAGTCCCACATAAGAAGACCAATAAATCTCCATATGAAATATGGAAAGGACGAATTCCGTCGTACAAAACTCTTAAAGTGTGAGGTTGTCTGGCGAAAGTTCAAGTTCCATTACCAAAACGGACTAAACTTGGACCAAAAACAATTGATTGCTTATTTTTAGGATTTACTCTTAATAGTGCAGCTTATAGATTCTTGGTTATTAAATCTGAAATTTCAGACATACATACGAACACCATTATTGAATCTATTGATGCTGAATTTTTTGAAGGAATTTTTCCTTATAAAAAGAACAAGGACGACAAGTCTGAATCGAATAATAAGAGAATTCGAGATACTGAGTCTTCTTCTTTAGGTGTTCAAGATAAAGACTTTGAACCAAGAAGAGGAAAGAGAATCAAAATTCCGAAAACCTTTGGCCCGGAATTTGTTACATGCTTTATTGAAGCAGAACCAGAAAGTTATAAGGAAGCTATGGCTTCACCAGAAGCTCATTTATGGAATGAAGCTATACATAGTGAGATTGAGTCCATCTTACAGAACCACACTTGGCAATTGGTGGATTTACCACCTGGAAACAAACCAATAGGTTATAAATGGATATTCAAAAGAAAGTTAAAGGCCGATGGTACCATAGATAAATATAAAGCTCGTTTGGTAGCCAAAGGGTATCGGCAAAAAGAAGGCTTAGATTATTTCGATACTTATTCTCCTGTATCAAGAATAACATCAATTAGAATGTTAATTGCGATAGCAACAATACATAATATGGACATTCATCAAATGGATGTTACAAGAGCGTTCTTAAATGGAGAATTAGATGAGGAAATATATATGGAGCAACCCGAAGGATTTACAGTCCACGGTCAAGAACATAAGGTTTGTAAACTCGTCAAATCTTTATATGGACTTCAACAAGCTCCAAAACAATGGCATGAAAAGTTTGATCATACAATGATGACACAAGGATTCAAAATCAATGAGTGCGATAAGTGTGTTTACATTAAGAACACTAAAAACTCTTGTGTGATTGTATGTTTATATGTAGACGATATGCTTATTATGGGAACGAGTAAAGATATAATAAATTCCACAAAAAGGATCTTGAATTCCAATTTTGATATGAAAGACTTAGGTCAAGCCGATGTCATTTTAGGAATTCAAATAAAGAGAAATAATGACGGATATATTCTTACTCAATCTCATTATGCAGAAAAAATTCTAAGGAAATTTGGTCAATTTGAGTGTAAACCTGCTGTAACTCCTTTTGATGCAAATTGCAAATTAAGGAAAAATAGTGGGAATGCAATCTCACAGTTAGAATATTCCCAGGTAATTGGAAGCTTAATGGACTTGATGAATTCTACAAGGCCAGACTTGGCTTATTCAGTAAGCAGGCTTAGTAGATACACAAGTAATCCTGGACATGATCATTGGCAAGCATTAGTCAGAGTATTAAAATATATCAAATATACTATGGACTATGGTTTGCATTTTACAAAATATCCACCAGTTATTGAAGGTTATAGTGATGGTAATTGGATTTCCGATAGCACAGAAACTAAGTCAACAAGTGGATACATTTTTACATTGGGTGGTGCAGCAGTCTCATGGAAGTCATGCAAACAAACGTGTATAGCACGTTCAACTATGGAATCGGAATTTATAGCCTTAGATAAAGCGGCTGAAGAAGCCGAATGGCTTAGAAATTTTTGCGAAGATATTCCATTGTGGCCAAAACTAGTGACTGCTATATGTATATATTGTGATAGTATGGTTGCTCAAGCACGAGCCAAAAATAATATATACAATGGGAAGTCTCGGCACATAAGACGAAGACATAATACAATTAAACAAATGCTCTCCAATGGAATTAATCCATTGATTACGTAAAGTCCAAGGAAAATATAGCTGATCCTTTGACGAAAGGCCTACCAAGAGAGCAAATAAAATTTACGTCGAGAGGAATGGGCTTAAAGCCAATTGAATGAGTTTAACCTGGTGGAAACCTAACCTAGTTGATTGTCGATCCCATGGTCTAGGTTCAATAGGCAAACTAGTTAGGCGAAACTCAAATGGTGAAACACACAATTTCGGCTCATTCTTATGATAAAGTGTGATATCTACTGATGCAAGGATATGCTAAGCATTCAATGACATAGAAATAATTTATTTAATGAGCTTTAGTAGAATGCTCAGAATAATTGTCACCTATATGAGAGTAATGTGGGGTCGCATTTATGAGAATTTTAGTGGCTTAATTCTCTAAAGCTCTCATGAAAACCGGGATGCGTTCAGGACCAAAACGAACCAATACGTATGAACAAATTATGTTAAAGAAGTAATGTGTGTGAAACTTATTGACTTGGTTTACTACAAAAGTGAACAGTTCAAGATCGTCTATATCCACTGCGTCACAAAGTAAATCCGATATTTCTTCACTAGGGTAAGTTCAAGTCCAAAAGATACTTTCCTAATGCACATTATTTTTATCATCTCTCAATCTGCATTTATAAAACATTTAATATCATTGTGGGGTGTGTTGAGTAATAATATAAAATGTAGGGTACTGTTGGATTTTTGTATTATTAAAAACACATTAATTAATTTAATTTCGGATTTAATTAATTAACAATAGTTAAGAGGAGTTAAAAGAGTCAGTTTTCATTAAAACGTTATTTTTTTATCAAAGGGATGTATTCTTTATCCAAAGCACTCTTCGTGTGAATCTGAAACGGTGCTTCAACTCTTTAAATATCTCTTTCTTCATTCCAGAGAAATACATATTCTTTTGCACTTTGCATAATCATATCATAATATTGAGAGAAGAAACATAAAGTTCAGTAGATTCCAAGTATTGGTGCTTGTACTTGGAATATAGGTAGTTGAATCCTGGGAGACAGTCATCTGTAGAACTTCAAGCACGGTGAAGGGGTGAAATTACTGTCTTTAGGACATTGCAATTCTGCAAGCCTCTATCTCGTTTCTCAAGTTAGTTTTTCGTTTAACCTTTTGTTGATAATTTATCATTGATTGTATTTTATTTTGAATTTCTGATTATTGTGTTCTAACACCGATAACAAAAAATGCATAGTTCTTGTTAAATACGTTCATCAACCCCTTTCTCACTTGCTGTTCATATTGCCACCAACCCTATATTTCATGAACTTAACTAACACGTTGAGGTTGATTTGTGTTGGCACCTGATTTCTGTTTGTGAAGATTGAAGAAATCCGCCATACGTAGAAACTAAAGATTGGCAAATATTTGTTTTCCATGTTTATTTTGGAATTAATTAGAGTCCTATTCTTGTAATATTTTTATTAGGACTTAGATTTATTTCCATGTATTATATTCTAGTTAGGTATCTTTTGTACTTATCTAGAATAGAAGTAGAAATCGACTAGGATTCTATTACCTAGTTAAATCGATTTCTTAGGGCCCAAGTTAGGTTTAGGGTGGAGATTTCGTGCTTATATAAGGCCCTCAACCTCATATGAGTCCCATGGAGTTTTAATAAGAAAAATTCCAGCATAAAGGCTTTGAAGGGTGCAGCCCGTGCTGCATCCCTGTGGGCACATCAGGTGTGGCAACATAACAGGTTTCTTCTACCAGGCCATAAAGAAGATCGGCGTTTCGGGAGAAGTGCTTAAAAGATCTCGGGAGAGGTCGATCCGCCGTTTGAAGAGAGTTCAACATTGGAGGAAGTCCAAGAGTGCGGAGGAGGAATTGCTTTGATTATCAACAAGTTCGAGTCGTGTGCAAGAACGGCGTATCACATAAAGAGGGAGTCTATAGTGTTTTATTAAGTCCTATTAATGTACACTTAAATATGAACTAGTTTTGCAAGTCCTCGTGGATGTAGGGTACATTTGTATCCGAACCACATTAAATTCTTGTGTTCTTTATTCTGCTTTTAGTAGGTTAGTTACTGTGACAACACAAGAATTCCGTTACCACACCTAATGTCGTAACACGTAGTATATCTCAACAGATGAGTGGACTTTGATAAGCATTTAAATTCAACAATTGGCATCAGAGCGGGTCACTAGATATACATAGTGTCTGATTTTTGGCTTTGATTTATTTGCTTTGCTTATTGGATGACGTGTTCACAAGGAAGGTTGAGACGGAAGTTTGTCACGATATTCACCTAATTCTGCTGCGTTGTAACATGCCCCGTGATGGGACACTCTGATAGAAGACGAAGATGGGTGAAGAAAAGTGACATCTATGTTGTAGGGGGAGTAAATCTTATCTGCAGGGGGAGTTCGTGTTAAAGATGGATCCTAACCAATCTATGCCAAAGGGGGAGATTGTTGGCACCTGATTTCTGTTTGTGAAGATTGAAGAAATCCGCCATACGTGGAAACTAAAGATTGGCAAATATTTGTTTTCCATGTTTATTTTGGAATTAATTAGTATCCTATTCTTGTAATATTATTATTAGGACTTAGATTTATTTCCATGTATTATATTCTAGTTAGGTATCTTTTGTACTTATCTAGAATAGAAGTAGAAATCGACTAGGATTCTATTACCTAGTTAAATCGATTTCTTAGGGCCCAAGTTAGGTTTAGGGTGGAGATTTCGTGCTTATATAAGGCCCTCAACCTCATATAAGTCCCATGGAGCTTTAATAAGAAAAATCCCAGCATAAAGGCTTTGAAGGGTGCAGCCCGTGCTGCAGCCCTGTCGGCACATCAGGTGTGGCAACATAACAGCTTTCTTCTACCAGGCCATAAAGAAGATCGGCGTTTCGGGAGAAGTGCTTAAAAGATCTCGGGAGAGGTCGATCCGCCGTTTGAAGAGAGTTCAACATTGGAGGAAGTCCAAGAGTGCGGAGGAGGAATTGCTTTGATTATCAACAAGTTCGAGTCGTGTGCAAGAACGGCGTATCACATAAAGAGGGAGTCTTTAGTGTTTTATTAAGTCCTATTAATGTACACTTAAATATGAACTAGTTTTGCAAGTCCTCGTGGATGTAGGGTACATTTGTATCCGAACCACATTAAATTCTTGTGTTCTTTATTCTGCTTTTAGTAGGTTAGTTACTGTGACAACACAAGAATTCCGTTACCACACCTAATGTCGTAACACGTAGTATATCTCAATAGATGAGTGGACTTTGATAAGCATTTAAATTCAACAATTTGCATTTTATTCTTGATAATGATCTATAGAATGTGCTACTCGTAGGGATTGTTTGATTAATATTTATTTTCTTCTTTAGTACATAAAGGCAAAATTAATCTCCATATATTATTCTAAAAAGCAATATGAAGGTAATTGATTTTGATTACTAAATTTCTTGTTAAACTTTTCGATGGATACTAACAAAAAAAGGAAATAGTTTAAATCCAATCAATTAAATATTGGACGATGACTTTTACATTACATTATTCGAGAAAAGCACATTTTACATGATAAAAAAGAAAAATGTTTAAAAAAATAATATTACTGCGAAAATAATGTTATTGGCAAAATTAATGTTAAATAAATGAATGTTTTAACTCCCTAATTGTACAATCAATATATACATAATACTTAATTTTAGTATATTTTGAATATTTTCTATCCTAAGTAATCAATATTTATAAAATTCAAGGATTCTCAATATGTTTTATGGGCGGTTCGTAGATTCTCGGGTCACTTGAAAGCAGTCGAATGTGAGGCACACGCAGCCTTAGAAGCTATCGCCAAAGCCAGAATTCAAGGGTGGAGCTCCATTATCTTAGAGGGAGACTGTTTGCAGGTAATTGAAGCGTTAAAAGTTGGAGGTCTCTCGTCGTCATCCTATGGAACTTGTATCGAAGACATCCTGTCCATTTCAAAGACGTTTTCATCTTGTAGTTTTCATTTTGTTAAGCGAAGTGGGAATCACTTGGCCCGTATTGTTGTAAGAAAAACAACTTCAGCTTGTATGAAGGTGTTGTTCTCCCTTTTGAATTGGCTAATATCTGTGCTTTTTTTGAATAAATTAGAATATGTTTTAGAAATATAGTGTATAACTTACGTAATCCAATTTTAATTAAGATAATTCAATGAATGAGTAGAATATAATAGATGATATATTGTTTTTTAGTTATGTCAAGTATTTGAAATCAAAGTATGCTTCCCTATTTTCGACGTTGATTTTTTTTTTTTTGTCTGTTTTTTCTGTCGCCAGTTTCCGACGTTGAGCGCCAGTTTCCGGCGTTGATTGTTTTTTAGTTTTTCTTTTTTCCCTAAAATGTTTATCCATTTTTTTTACGTCCGCCGCTAAACGTTGACCGTAATTGTACCGTCGTTAACAATCAAAGTATTTGAAATCAAAGTATGCTTCCCTATTTTTGACGGATTGACGTAATAATATTACTGTCTACTATTTTAATATTACTGTGGTTAATGGTAATATTACTGTTGTTACAGTAATATTATTGTGGATGACAGTAATATTACTATCAACCACATCAATAGTAATTCTTTTGGTTTTTATCATGTTTACCTTTGTTAAACGGTCAACATATTAATATTACTCTATTACACAATAATAATGACTTTTATTGTGTTAATATTACAGTGTTAGAGATTAATATAGCAAAATTATTGTGTTAAACTGTAGTATAGTTAATATTACTGTATTTAACACTAATATAATATAGTTAACATGACTGTCAACCACAACTTTATTGCTGTTTAAATGGGGGCAAAAAAATATTAAAGAAAAAAAATCAAATATTCAACGCTGCCGGAAACCGGCGATCAACGGTGGCGACGGGCGAAATTGTACTCAAAATTGAGTTTTTGGTCAAAATTGAATAATTTGTGAAATTTTGGGTTAAATTAAGGTTAAATTATTTTGAAGAATGAAATTGGAGCATATTAAATATGAGGGGCTATTTTAGTCTTTTACACACCTTTGGACAATGTGCGAACTTTTTTGTAAAAAAAATTTGTCTCCACCCTTTATAAATAAATATCCCATGATAAACTTATTTGTAATGTGTCCATACAAATAAATAGTTCCATCATAGAAATATAGATTAGTAAAAAGATTGTAGTTCAAAAATAATTCATAGAGGAAAAAGAATAGGGACCTTAACATATAAGTCCCTGGAAAGAAATCTTATTAGAACTAAATAGCAAGTCTAACTAAACATGTGTTTTACATTCTTTATTAAATTCATTCAAAAATGCCCCTCCACTCACAAATTTGAAATTACAGCAGAATATAAATATACTATGATGTACTATGGTATTATTTAACATTTTTAAGTTTGCATCTAGCATTTTTTTTTTACGTGGAACACGTTTTTCTTTTTGTTTGTATTTTTTTTTTATTATTTTTCCTATTTTTTCATTATATGAAAATCTATTTTTCCCCCTTCTTTTATATATAAATTGAAAATTATGAATTTTAATTTTTTTCTCGGTCGTAGACATCTACAGAAATCCGTAGGAACCGTAGTAATCCGTAGTCACGCACAGATATCTTGAAATCATAACTCCTCCTTTGAATCCTAGCCGCCAGACACCCATAGACACTCATAGAAATATGTACACACCCAAATCGAAAAATCTTAGATTTACCCCCACCAAACCCTAGATCCTTTCCACCACCACCACTACTCCCCCTCTCCCTCCGCCAACACCCAGACCCTACCTCACGAATTATCCCTATTGGTTGCAAAGTAACAACGAGCCTAACCCCTCTCTCTACCGATAGTGGACTTCCTAAGGATGACACCCAAGGGCCTGCCATCCCCCGCCCA
>NW_012194660.1:1796546-1812832 GCF_000504015.1 Erythranthe guttata
TATATATATATATATATATATATATATATATATATATATATAATATAGAGAGAGAGAGAGAGAGAGAGAGAGAGAGTAGTTCAATAGAGCTGAGAAAAAATGTTGGTTATGAATTTTGGAAAGAAAATTACATATTATTAAATTTAGGGTATAAGGGCAACTTAGAAATAAAATAAGATTAGAAATATGGGTCATATAATATTTGAAAATAAGAATGTATTTGAAAAAATATATAGTTTGAGGTTGTCATTTAGTTCTAATTAGGTTTGGTACGTGGAATACATATTAATCCCAAAAGAATATTGATGTGACCGATACGGCAAATATACGAAATAGGAAAGAATATGATAGCTAGGTAAATATGAAGGAGTCCAAGATGAAGCCCAAAAGCAAGCCCACGAGCAAGCCTAAGCGACCTACAAAAAAGGAGTGTCGGGAGTAGGTTTTCCGACATTAGCACTCCGACGATCAAGTTAGTTGGAATCGGGACCATCTGTTTCAGTTACCCATACTCCTACGTGGGGATGACATGTCTCTTCGGAGTTGTTTTGCTTGCAGGAGGCGAACCCATTTTAGGACTCACAAGTTGTGTTAATGCTTTTAAACGAATAGCTCGTCCTTCTTGGATCTGACGTGGACATTCATGTCGCTATCACTGCAGGCTTTCCACTGCTGTCGCAACTGCACGTCCGTTCTCATCAGCCAACCGCCGCCTGCTTCGCATGTAGGAGGCACGAAGATGGCCTATCTTGTCGTGGACCTGGGCCTCAGCTCTTAAGCTTGTACAATTTGTCATTAACGGACTTTTAGGGAAACGAGTCCGTATCAAATATATATGAAAAAGTGAGAAGAGTATAGAAGATTGTACTTCAAATAAACTTTCATGAATTTTGACTAGGAAGATCATGTAGGAGAAATAATGACAGTAATTAAATGTGTTTGGTTGAGCTTATAAGTTGTTAAAGTGAGCTTATAAAATATTAAGAGTTTATAAGTTCTTCTAAAGTGTTTGATATTTTTTTTTAAAGATCTTAAAATAAAAAAAATAAAAAATAAAAAAATAAAAAAAGGTTGCTGAAGAGCAAATAAAATATTTTTTTAAAGTACATATGCCCCACTTTTTTTATTTAAGATCTTACAATGAATAAAAATAGTTTATAAGCTAATTATCCAAACACTTGAAAAATAATTTTAAACAACTTATAATTATCAGCTCTTGAAACAACTTATCTACATAAAAGTTTATCACTGTTTAAAATAAGCTTACTCAAACGGGACATAAATCCCTTGTTAAATTTTTCTATGGATACTATTAAAAAAGGAGAGTGGTCTATATCCAATCAATTAAATATAATATTGCACGATGACTTTGATACGATCTCTCGAGTATCATAAGATTTCTTTACTAAACGTAAGAAAACTCTTCTTTATTATTTCTCTTTGCATAATAAAACCCTAGCACAATACGACTATTTAAAGAGAATAAAACCCTAGAATCCTAATCTAACTAGGAAAGATAATTACCTAAACTAATAAAATACTTAATATCTATCCTATAATCATTAAGCCTACGGCTCTAACTATATTAATACTTAAATAATATATATTAAATAATTAAATAATAACTAATGAATAAATATACGATATATTAAATATATATCGTATCAAACCACCCCTCTTGAAATGAACCTTGTCCTCAAGGTTCGAGTTAATTTGATCCCTCTCCTTTGCGCTTCCACCTATGTTTGACTTCATTAACTTGCTTCCCGATTGACTCCGAAAAACACGATGAACGACCGAGCTTTTTAATACATTGTTCATGCTGATCCAACGAAATTCCAAAGGCTACTTTAGCGAAAATATTCAATCTTTTTCCCGATAAATAAACTTTTTCAATCGTCTTTGTAGATTTTGTCTCCTCCAAACTGACCATCGGTTCTTCGTCTCCTTTCTTTTGAACACCATGGAAATCTCCCAATATCCATAGTAACTCTTCGCTCTCCTCTCTGGTTAATTTCTCGTCTTCGTCCCACTTTATCTCGGTTGACTCCGATTCTTCTTCTTTCGGCTCTTCGTCCCACTTCATCTCAGTTGAATCCGATTCCTCTTCTTCTGGCGAACTCACAAAAAATTGGGGTTCTTCGAAAAAGTTATCGTCGTCCTCTTCCTCTTTCTCCGGCGATAGGCTCGGCAGCGGCGGCGGCGGTGGCTCTTTGAAAAAATCATCATCGTCCTCTTCCTCTTCCTCCGGCGATAGGCTCGGCAGCGGCAGCGGCGGTGGCGTTGGCGGTAATGGGCGGCGGTCCCTTCGACTTTTGTGTTGGTGTTGACGTCGTCTGTGACTTTGTTCGAGCAATTTCTGAAAATCAATCCGTAATCTCTCTACGGATTTCTCCAATCGCTCTAACCGTCTTGTTTCGGACATCATGATTTTCACAAAGTTTTGATGTGATCTCAACTTTGCTCCAGCTTAGCTTTGATATAATCTCTGCTTTGCTAACGAAGCGTTGGTGTTATCGCAACTTCGCTCTGATACCAATTGATACGATCTCTCGAGTATCATAAGATTTCTTTACTAAACGTAAGAAAACTCTTCTTTATTATTTCTCTTTGCATAATAAAACCCTAGCACAATACGACTATTTAAAGAGAATAAAACCCTAGAATCCTAATCTAACTAGGAAAGATAATTACCTAAACTAATAAAATACTTAATATCTATCCTATAATCATTAAGCCTACGGCTCTAACTATATTAATACTTAAATAATATATATTAAATAATTAAATAATAACTAATGAATAAATATACGATATATTAAATATATATCGTATCAGACTTCTACATTAAAATCGAAAAAAAACAAATTTGACAAGATAAAAAGGCAAAATATTTGCCAAAAAAACTTTAGATTTTTGTAATCTTTAATTTCGAACTACTAACTAAAGATTTTTGTAATCTTTAATATCTAGTGTGAGTTTCTAACATATGAGTAATTAATAATATTGTTTGAAAATTGAAAAAGACAGATGAATTTATTTATTTATTTCTGTAACAATAAAAAGAAAAAGTTATAAAAAAAAATTGTCTCAATTTGATGTTGTTAGTAAGAATAACGAATAATACGTCTTCTTAATCTTGTAACCTTATTTTACATTGTTGACAATGAAACTTCGCACAGTCCCAAGTCCCAATCATTGGTACGACGGTCTTATATGACAATTAATTCGTAAAACGAAAACGACAAACTCATTCGTTAGTTTTACAAAATTGTACACCAAAAAATGTTCCAATAGAAAATAAATAAATTTTGTCTAACAGGAATCAACGATTAAAGGTGATCTTATACGTATACACGATAAAATTAATACGTAAGACAATAACGACCAAAACCGTTAACTGTATGTCGTCACTACCAATCATATCGGTATTTTCGTAACATGCAAAAACATATATTCCGACATAAAAAGAAAAACAATAACAAAAATAAAAACAATAACGGTTAATGGTCTTATGTACACGGTAATTAATACGTAATACGATAGCTACAAAGACCGTGAACTCTAAATTACTTCCAAATCATACATACATTTCCTTAATCATATATACATGCAATAATATATATTAATTCTAACAAAAAAAATAAA
This sequence comes from Erythranthe guttata, assembly GCF_000504015.1. The sequence goes on from NW_012194660.1 coordinate 1,800,195, forward strand.
GAAATTCTATCAAACAACTCATCACACAACAACATCAAAAAGTTATACCTTACATCACAAACATGTTGAAAAATTGTTAGAAGGAATTAAAATCAAAATAGTTTGTGTACTTTTGTAGTTGTCACCCCCACTCACCCCACACACACACACAAGCGCGCGACACACACACACACACATATATATATATATATATATATATATATATATATATATGTGTGTGTGTGTGTATGTGTGTGTGTTAAACAAGAATACATAATGCATGGGATATATGTCTTTAGAGAAACTTATATATCTATGAGAAAATATTCGTTTGTAAAGAGACGCATACAAATAATCGAAACCAGTTGACCGATGAAGATAAAGACAAGAGAAAAACGAGGAACACAGAAGAAAAAAACATCGCTATAAAAGAAACAACACCGCATGCAACTAAAACCCGAAAAACCAACATCAGGTGAAGTATTGAATCACCATTTATTATAACCAGGGGCGGACCCAGGGGGTTTTCTTGGGGGGGCGGAAATATAGGGGTAATTTAAGAGAGAATTTTTTTAATGTTTTTAGGGACTAAAGTGTACAAAATTAAAAGTTTGGGGGGGCGAAAGTGTATAAACTAATACATAAATACCCAAAAAAAAAAAAAAAAAAAAAAAAAACACAGCTTAAAAAAAAAATCTTGGGGGGGCGGGGGCCACCCCAGCCTTAGGCGTAGGTACGCCCCTGATTATAACATTAAGGTTTTTCTTACAAACCAGAAATATATATATTATCTACAATTCTTATTACAAACTTGAAAACCAAACTAAAGTTAATATTATAAAACATTAATGACAAGAATATTATATAAATATATATGTAACCATCGACCTAATTAAATCCATCGTCTCGATTTTCAATATTCCATGTTCGATCCAATAATATTCCCATGATCGGATTCATCAAACATATAGGAAGAAAAGTAAATATCCGCCTCCTCCATCGAAATATCTCCATAATCATCATCAATTAGTAGCTTCTTAAGTTTCGAGGAAATTTCGACCAAGTCGTGTCCCGCTAAACCGACTGTCTGATTTTTGAGGTTGTTGTCGTTGTTCGGAAAAAGGGTTCTCATGAATTTAATCTCCTCATCAATCGTATCGTGAATCAAGTAATATATATCATCATAAATGCCGTGATGATAATCGTAGTTATTATTAGGGTTTGTAATTGCATTATTAGGGTTGGTGTTGTTATTAGTGGTTGATGAAGAGTATGATTCATTGTTGAAATACTTGTTCTTGATGTAATCTTCTAAAATAGTTGATGTGATTACCCCTTTAAGCTTTTCGGGCTTGCTGATTTTTCGAGTCGAAATCTGCTTTCTTTTGATTGAATTCCAGTGATTCTTGATTGCATTTTCGGTTCGGCCGGGTACATAGTTAGCTATGGCGGACCATCGGTTTCCGAACCGTTCGTGGGCTTTGATTATCAACATTTCTTCTTCGTCGGTCCAAACAAGACTTTTCTGAAACATTAATCAAACAAAAATTACATATATACATATTCATAATTGTATATAATATAATCTATCTTATGGATTTTGCCCAAAAAGTAGTGAAATTAATTAGGGGGTGGGGGTGGGGGTGGGGGGTGAAAAGGGCATGCAAACAACTCCAGCTGATTTCTTCCATGAAAACATAAAAGTCAGTGCCTTAGTAACAAAATATGATGCTTTATTATCAGTAAAAACAAAATCAAGAATTAATGCTTTATCTGAAGAAAAAAAAAATGTAAATTGAAATTAGCAAACCCTAGAAAAGAAGCATTAAATAGCAAAAAAATGGTGTATACCTACATAAAACTAAAATTAAAAACAAGGTGATTCCTTGTTCATATAAGATTAAGAAAAAAAAAAAAAAAAAAAAAAAACAAACGAGAAACCTTGATATCGGGGCGTAAATGGTTATGCCATCGCTCTCGACACTGCTTCCCGATTCTTCCCACCATATGCTCAGCCACAGCTGACCATTTTCTATTTCCGTACTGATTAACCAACTTAATCAATTTCCTGCATATATAAAACCCGAATATCGACAAATATTAAACCGAAAAAAAAAAACAAAAAAAAAAAAGCTATTTCGAATATTTCTTTTTTACTTACCTATCTTCTTGATATGTCCACTGGCCCTTGACCCAATACTCGGGAGAGCAAGTACTCTTCTCCGTCGATTCGTCTCCACCGTCCATACTCTCATCGTCATCCGATATTACGACATAATTAGAATTATTTGAGTTAATTAGATTATTTTGATAATATTGATTATTTATGTGGTTGATGTCGAAAAATTCATCGGAACAAAAGAAGGGTGCTGGTGGAGGAATATTAATATTATTGTGATCTGTCAATGTGGTTAAAAATTGTTGGCTAGAGAAATTTTCTTGACTAATATAATCGGCCCACGAGAAACTGTCGATAACAGTTAATCGAGGGTCTGGATCGATTAAACCACGATTAATCGGATAGTGCGAATTTCTTCCACCACCTTCCATTTGATGCTTTTTTTTTCTGAAGGAAGAATATTTTTTTATGAAATAATATGTGTGTTTCTTGATTTGTTGAGAGAGAAATTAACTCAGTGTGTGCAGTAGTGAATGTGAGAAAAAATGAGGTTGCACTCATTGACTCTTGTAATAAGCTGCATGCAATCACAGCCGTTGATGTAATGACAGATCCAAGGGCTGAGATTTTTAGGAAACCAGACAAGTAACTGTGGCCTTGTTTCTTGGAGAAAAGGTGTTGAAAAAAGAGATTATTTTCTCTCATTCAATTCACCAGTAATAAATTCTCTCTTGTTTGCAAATGCATTCAATAGTATGACCTTTTGTGTATTTTGTATAAAGCAACTCATGATTTTTTTAATCCGAAAAACGATTGTCAATTTTCCATCGTGTTCATACGATGTTTGTCGTTCTGTAGATGTTGTACCCAGTAAAATATACCGGGTGATTTTAAACCATAAATCTACGCATGATAATATATACACACGGCCACGTGTGTATATATGCACTTAAATAAGGTTTTTAATCCCTTGGTCCAGGTGTAAATTAACGATAATATATTCATCGTGTTCACTAGTTATCTATGTGGAATATGGGAAGTTAGATGCATGTGTGATTACTATCATTTTGATTTATATTTTAGAAAATATATAATTTCTTATTCCACGAAATCATAGTTAAGTACACTGATTTTTCTTTAATTTACTTTATGTTTCAACAAAAATATATATATATATATATATATATATATATATATATATATATATAGAGAGAGAGAGAGAGAGAGAGAGAGAGAGAGAGAGAGAGAGAGAGAGAGAGACAATTGTGTGCAGATAAATGGTGTAAAATTAAATGGTATATTTGATCAGGTCTAGATTCTACGAAACCCACGTGCACGACCGAAAGTACGTACCATGTATAGAATATAAAGATTACTGTAATTATTGAAATCTTATAAATGATTCACACTACCAAAAGATTACTTATTGTAAGAATAATGTGAGTAAAATTTGAGTAATCTTGTATATTTATTCCTCCAAATTATACGAATTTGCAACCCAGTACACATATTTTGAGGTTTTCCAAATTAATACATATTTAATTAATTTCATGTTAGATTCTTAACAGATACATGATTTCTATATGTTAATATTGTTTAATTTGTATGTTATCTGTGACTAGTCCTTGTTATGTAGCTTGATGTAATTAATGTAATTTTTTTGTTTTGAGTTCACGAGTTCTAAATGTTTGAAGATGATATGTATTTCACATTGTAATGCTAGCAAAAAATATAGCTATTTATATTCAGTAATTAAAGAATAATTGTATTTCTATATTGTTCAAAGAAATAAACATCAATTGTATACTTGTTTGATTACACTTGGGGTGAAAATTGGAATGGAACTTCTGAATTCAGCCAATTCCGATTCAAAATTATCCGAATTTGTAATCCGTATTTTTCATTCCGATTTTCGAATTTCCGAATATGTTTCAAATTGTTATTCATGGATGTTTTTATTTATTGTGTTTTGTCAAACTTTCTTTTGGATTTCTTTTATTTTTCTACAAAATTACGAAAAAGATAGAAAAATATTGTGAAAATTCCTATTATATTCGAATTTGGAACAAGAGATTATAAATTAATGTAATTTCCAAAATTTCCGAAATTCCGCCGATTTCGAGGCATTCCGAAATTGGAATGAATTTTTGCATTCGATTTGTATTGCAGTGGAAATTGGAACACATTTTTTACTTTCGAAAAAAAAAATATTTTTTTGAAAAGCCATTTTCAATCCATTTTGTCTGATTTTTACACCCCTAATTACCCTATAATGTATTAAAGTCCATTAGTAAGTGTTATTATTTCATTAAATTCATAGCAATCCTGGACGCAGAGAGTAATTTAACTAGAGGTGACTAAACAAGTAAAATATTATTTTTTCATTCAAACTACATGTTGATGTTGACTTTGTTAAATAAAAGATTTTACATTCAAATCACATATGGGACTAGAATTTAAAGACTTAAAATACTATATGGCACTTTACAATTAAGTCCATCAATGGGTACTTATTCATAAAGAGGTTCAAACAAAAAAAACTTTTACAAAAAAATCCACATATGGTCCACGGGTTTGTAAAATACTAAAATAGCCCCTCACATTTTAATATGCTCCATTTTCATCCTTTAATTTAATCTAACCTCAATTTGACCCCAAATTTTACAAATTATTAAATTTTGTCCCAAAACACAATTTTATGGACAATTTCGTCCGTCGCCGCCTTTGACCGCCGGTCTCCGGCGTTTACTTTTTTCTTCTTCTTGATTTTTCCGCCGGTCTCCGGCGTTGACTTTTCGATTCTTCAACATCTTTTTGCCCCTCGTTTAAACAACAATATTGTTGTGGTTGACAGTAATATTAACTATATTACTGTTAAACACAGTAAAATTAACTATACTACAGTTTAACAAAGTAATATTGATATATTAATCTCTAGCACAGTAATATTAACACAACAAAAGTCATTATTATTGTGTAATAGAGTAATATTAATATGTTGACCGTTCAACAAAGGTAAACATAATAAAAAACCAAAAGAAATTAATATTACTGTGGTTGACGGTAATATTACTGTAACATACAGTAATATTACCGTCAACCACAGTAATAATATTGTGTTTATATTAATATTACAATAATAGACAGTAATATTATTACGTTACTCCGTCAATAACTCAAACAAAACAAAAAAACCCAAAGAAATAATAATATTGATGTAGGTTACAATAATATTATTGTGTTTACAATTATTTTACTGTCAACGACAGTAATATAATTACGTTTACTTGTCAACAAATCAAACAAAATGAAAAAAAAAACCCAAAAAAATAATAATATTGTCGTTGACTCTAATTGTATTGTCATTGAAAGTACAATTACACAAATGTACTGTAATTGACAGTACAATTACATAAATGTATTGTCAACGACAGTAGAATTACGTATAATTACGTTAATGTACTGTCAGTGACAATATAATTATTGTTAATGACAGTGCAACTACGGTCAACGTTTAGCGGTGAACGTAAAAAAGGGATAAAAATGTTATGAGAAAAAAAAAATCACTAAAAAATGTCGAAAACCAGAAACCCGAAACCCGAAAAAAAAACACTAAAAAAAGTCAACGCCGGAATCCGGCGGGAAAAAAATAAATCGAAAAGTCAACGCCGGAGCCGGCGGCAAAAAAATAATTTTTGAAAAAAAATCAAAATTGGATTTTTTTGTTAAAAAATTGTTAAATTGGAGTTACAATTAAGAATTGGGTGTAAAGGGTTGGGGGTAATTTTGATATATACATTAATTTTTCTTTTATTTATAATAAATATTAAAGGGATAGGCTTATTGCCGAAAGAGATATAGCTCATAAGCGTAGAATAATAAAGATGGTTGGTCAGTAAACTTATGCACAAAAACCCCTAATACAATATCCAATCCAATAAAGGGAATCTCTTACTAAATGAATAATTAATTAGTCAAATAAATAATTAATTTAATCTTATCTAATCCAAACTTATGCGATATAGATAGCCGAACGAGAGTGTATTAATTAGTATCACTAGCAAGCGCCATGATTGAATGTACAAAAAATTACGATTTATTAATTAAAGATCAATGTTTTGAAAACTGGACCGGATATAAAACCGGCTAGTTCACTGGATCACGGTTGGACCGGTTCAACCGGGGTTCGATCGGGTTTTCTAATATTTCTATTTTTAATTATTTGTGAATAATTATAATATTATCATCTTTTAAAAGTGTATTTTAATAAATTTATTCATCAAATTTATATTCAAGAGTTATAATTTAATATATTTACAGTAAATAATTTAAATTTTATATTTGTATTATGTTTTTTCAATATTGTTTCTTTATGTTGTAGAATAAATATTATATATTAATACAAGCTAAAATGAAAGCTTCTCAAATGAAACCGAGGAGAGAAGAAATTTATAAGCACTTAAGAGAACTGTTTTATATTATTCTCATTACAAACATACGTGTGTATATATATATATATATATATATATATATATATATATATATATATATATATATATATATATATACGAGAATTTGTATATGCATAGTCATGCATTAAGAGGATATATATAAAGGAGATGATGCCACGTATTATAAATCTTTGATACTTAAGTCCATAAGAAAACATTTGATATATTATAATACTTTCCCTTGGACTAAGTATTATTGGTAGCGGCTATAAACTGGATAAGTAAAATGTATGCCTCGTTAAAAAGCTCAAGCCGGAAAACCCATTGGGACAAAACCGGTCAAAAGGGAAAAAGAGTGCATAACTCAATCCAAGCTGTGTGCATAAGCTACCTAGTTAAAAACATTTGCTGGAAAACCCAACGGGATAAAACCAGTCAAAAGGGAAAAAGAGTGCAGCGCACTATTGCTCCCCCTGGAATGAGCAATATAATAAAAACGCATGGGCAAATAGGATCATTTTTATAACCTTCCCTGATAAGGTATTCACTCAATCTATGATACCACATGCGACCGGATTGCTTTAGACCATGCAAAATGATCTCTGTAATTTGATTGAGTGCAGCTCACGAGGAGCGCCAGAGATTGGCATTTTAAATCCATCGGGAATTTTCATATAAATATCAGAATCTAGTGAACCATATAGATAGGCCGTTACAACGTCCATTAGACGCAGGTCCAGTCCCTCTTGGACGACCATATTGATAAGAAAACGAAAAGTGATCGTATCCTTCACTGGTAAATACGTCTCATCATAATCAATCCCAGGTCGCTAGGAGAAACCTTGAGCTACAAGGCGGGCTTTATATCTTGCAATTTCATTGTTCTCGTTCCTCTTACGGACAAATACCCATTTATACCCAACATGCTATACATTATCCAGAGTTTGAACGATTTGCCCGAATACTTTCCATTTTTCTAGGGAAGCCAATTCAGATTTTATTGCTTCCTCCCATTTAGGCCAATCATTTCTTTGGCGGCATTCCATTATAGAACGCGGTTCACTATCATAATCATCGACATAATTTCTTGTGCAACCGAGAATGCAAAAATATATATTATCGATGATTATCTCATTTATATCCCATATTTCATTGCAATAACTTATGGGATTCTCGATATTCCCGGGATTTGATATCGCTTTTTCGATATCAGGCTCAACAGATACATCTGGAGCATTCTCACTAGGAATCGCCTCATTTGAGGGTTCATTGATTTTTCCCTTTCTTTTTCTAGGAACAACGTCCTTTGATCTAATAGGTCTATCCCGTTTTTGTCGTGGGGGATCATCATTCATTTTCGCATGTTCTTCAGGAACAGCGATCCTAGCTGGGACATTCACAGCTGGAATATAAGACTTCGTGACTTTATAGCCATCATTAAATGCATCAGGAAGTCTATTGGCAATATTTTGTAAATGAATGATTCTATGGATCTCATTATCACATTCAGAGGTACGTGGGTCGAGATGAGATAAATGTTGCTCACACCATGTGAGATTCTCGATTGGTTTTTGTTTATCATTATCACGGATATTCTGAATATCCTTACCAATCGGTATAAATAATGTCTCGTCAAAATGACAATCCGCAAATCTAGCGGTAAATAAATCACCCGTCATTGGTTCCAAGAACCTAATAATCGACGGTGAATCAAACCCAACGTATATGCCAAGTCGGCGTTGGGGACCCATTTTAGTCATCTGAGGAGGAGGAATTGGCACTTGCACAGCGCAACCAAATGTGCGAAGGTGCGAAATATCGGGCTCAAAGCCTAATGCCAATTGCATTGGGGAATGCATATGATAAGCAGTGGGGCGTAATTTAATCAGTGCTGATGCATGCAATACTGCATGGCCCCATGCTGCACTAGTGAGTTTAGATCTCATCAGCAAAGTACGAGCAATTATTTGGACGTGTTTAATCAGAGATTCCGCCAGTCCATTTTGAGTGTGAACATATGCTACTGGGTGCTCGACATTTATTCCCAGTGCTGCACAATACTCATCAAAAGTTTTTGATGTAAATTCTCCGGCATTATCCATCCTTATATTTTTTTTATGGGATGGTCAGGGAAATGTGCTCGGAGTTTAATAATTTGTGCTAGCAAACGCGCAAATGCAAGATTTCGCGTAGATAATAGGCATATGTGGGACCATCTACAAGATGCGTCCACCAAAACTATAAAATATCAAAATGGCCCACTTGCAGGGTGTATTGGTCCACAAATATCACCATGAATACGTTGCAAAAACGATGGTGATTCATAACCGACCTTTTCAATGGAAGGTTTTATAATGAGCTTTCCTTGTGAACATGATTCACAGAAATATTCATTGGACATCAAGATTTTTTGTATCTTTTAATGGATGTCCTTTAGTATGTTGTACAGTCCTACGCATCATAGTCGTTTCTGGGTGACCCACTCGATCATGCCATAATCCATGTATATCGGGATTAACAAGTTTCCATGGCATAGTGGCGTAGGATTCGAAAGCTCGAATTTGGACACAATACAGTCCAGAAGCTGTCGCTTCGAAATTCTCATGAACAATTCTTTTGTCCATGACATATGATGTGACGCATAGACACTCCACGGTATTTTCAACCAGTATCTCTAAATGATACTCATTGCGTCTCGCATCTTTAAAACTCAGTAGATTCTTACTTGATCTACCGGATATCAATGCATTTTCAATATGCAAAGTGGTACCATTAGGCAACACTATTGTTGCGTTCCCGGAGCCATCTATTATCTCCGCGGAACCTGCTATGGTTTTAACTTGTGCCTTGCACAAAGCCACACTCGAGAAATATATTTTATTATTGAATATTGAGTGTGTAGTTGCACTATCGAGTAGGCAATAGTCATATTTGTCCATGTTTTTCATGTACGCGTAACACAATCAGCTCGACCTCGGGTATTTATCCTCCAAGGGACATATGTACATATGGGTTTACCCAAATAACTCGATCTTGGGAATCACACCATCCAAGAGAGGTTAAACATGGATACACACAAAATAACTCAATCTCGGGAATCACATCTTCCGAGAGAGATATATATACAATGGGTACAAGATAACCCAAAAACCTTTAAATTTGGACTTGTGATCAATAGCCTCTAAGTTGGCTCTTGACGAGTTTTACCTCGTCTAGTGACTCTACGAGCTTCAGGCTCGGAGATATTTTCAGATATTTGGCCTTTAAATCGGCTTTTGACGGATATTATCACGTCTTGACTCAACGAGTTTCAGGCTCGGAGTTATATTATGATTTAGCCTCTAAATCGGCTTTCTAGCTAGTCTCAACGAGTTTAGACTCGGAGTTATATTAACAATTTAGCCTCTAAATCGGCTTTCTTGTTTCAACGAGCTTACACTTGGAGCTATATTTCATTTATTTGACGGGAATTCCAATGTCTTGACTCAACGAGTTTTTCGACTCGGAGTTATAGTATGACCTCTATACGGTCTCTGTTAAGCTCTACGGGTACTATGCCCGGAATTAAAAAAATAGCCTCTTAATCGGCTTTAAACGAAGATTATTATTTCTCCAACTCCACGAGCATCAGGCTCGGAGTTAATCTCATAGTCTCTAAATCAACTTTCAACTGAGATTATTATATATTTTACTCGACGAGCATCATGCTCGTAGCTAATATTTCGGCCTCTAAATCGACCCACAGATCTGTTAAAATTAGCATGTGCATATAGCACTGCTTGGGATCCACAAGCTTTCAAATATAAATTTCAGCAGCAATTCAACAAATAAATAAGCAATAGATTAATATACACGAATCCATCATATCCTTTGAGAAATGATAGCGTATAAAATACCGAAGTATTCGCTAATCATTCTCGTTTGTCTTTTCGACAATGAATCGAGGATCTGGATTTTCGTAAAATAAAATAGAAAGAAGAATACAAAAATAGCAAATCCCTATCGAGCAAAATCTCATGCTGATAATGTGTTGTAGAATAAATATTATATATTAATACAAGCTAAAATGAAAGCTTCTGAAATGAAACCGAGGAGAGAAGAATTTATAAGCACTGAAGAGAACTGTTTTATATTATTCTCATTACAAATTACATACGTATATATATATACATGAATTTGTATATGCATAGTCATGCATTAAGAGGATATATATAAAGGAGATGACGCCACGTATTATAAATCTTTGATACTTAGTCCATAAGAAAACATTTGATATATTATAATACTTTATAATTAATTTTAGATTTCCCTTTCTGTGTTTTCTCTAGTGAAATCATGAACAAATTTAGAAAATACGAAATTATTCCATTATTAAGGTGATAAGGTTTATTTTGGGTGAGGGAAGAGGCGAATAGGAAGACCCTTGGCAGGAATCGGCATTGGATCCACAACAAATTCACCATCATTAGGAATCATTTTCGCAAACTTGAATCTCTTCACAAGATGGTGCATGAACACCAGGATCTCGAATCGTGCATACTCTAGTCCGGGACACATTCTCGGCCCTCCGCCGAACGGAACAAATGTGTACGGTGCGGGCCCGGCTCCTTGAAATCTCGACGGATCGAACTTCTCCGGTTCGGGAAATATTTCAGGGTTTTTGTGCGTTGCAGTGGCGCTCCAGTATAGCTTGAATCCCTTTGGGATAGAGTAACCCTTGTATGAAAAATCAGCAATGGCTTCTCGGAAAGTTCCAGTGACCGGTGTTGCAAGTCGCATTACTTCACAAGCAACGCTCCAGGAATATTTCATCTTTTGCAGGTCTTCCCAGTTGAGCGAATCGCCCGGAGATTTTGATTTCAAAATGTCCATCTGTTCGTTGTACACTCCGTCGTAGATATGTGGAAGCTCGGCAAGGTATTTCACAATGAAAGTGCAAGCGACACTCGCACTATCACGGCCTCCAATCAGCAAGCCCAAGATTTTATCAGCAATATCGAATTCTTGCATGAATTCGCCATCTTCATCGCTTGTGAGAAGCATGTGGGATAGAATATCCTGCGTGGGCGAAGCTTTCCCATCGGCCAGATCGATTCTGCGTTGTTTGATGATGGAAACAAGCTCTTGTCTGACAATCTTGGAGGCCTTAATCCCCTTATTGAACGGTGTCCCCGGCAAGTCAATCGGGATGGCAAACAAACTCGACGCCAAGAGATTGAAAGGCTTCGATAGCCTATCAACTTGTTGAGGATCTTCGACGCTCGCGAAAAGCTTGCATGCTAATCGGAAGGTGAAGTCTTTCGCGAGAGGCAAGACGACGACTTCTGTCTTGTTCTCCCATCCCTCTACAAAGAGTGTCTGGGCCATATGGTCCATTTTACCGATGTAGCGTCGAAGGGCTTCGGTTTTCAAGAAATTGTGGAGCATTCTTCTCAGTTTAACGGCCTCTTCTTCGGAAGAAGATCGGGTTGAAGAAGGGAATATTCTGTCGATGCCACTAGGGAACCACACCCTGACGAGCTTGTTCTCGTTCGAGAACAAGAATTTGTTGCCGCTCGCGCCGCAAAAAACTGCGGCTTTCTCGCCCACGAGGTGGGTTCGGAAAACACTGGATGAGTACTTAGCCATGCGGTCCAAGACGAACTTCTCCGGGTGGCCCTTCCACCCCGCCCAGAGGAAATGGAGGCTCTCCCCCACCAAGGGCCATCCCGTTTTTCCTGGCGGTAGTAGACTGGCGGCAGTGGCGGCGGCGGCGGCAGATTTGTCCTTCTTGGTGAAGAATAAGTGGTGGAGGGAAAGGAGTCCGGCTAAGATGCAGCTGAGAGAGACACAAAAAACCATAACTTCCATATTGTTAGGTTTGTGTTTATAGGGGAGTGTGTACTGTGTGTGTTAGTTTAACTCGATTGTGTGTTGGTTATGTTTGATGAAAATTGTGTTGGAAAATTATACATATATATAGAGAACGAGAAAATTATACATATAAATGGCCCACCGGCCAGAATTTACTTATTCTTTTATTTATTTACATTTTATTATTATTATTATTATGAGTTATCTTTCTGGCAGTACAGCACGTCTGGCGACGC
>NW_012194660.1:1814249-1833389 GCF_000504015.1 Erythranthe guttata
ACATATACATATATATATATAATATACATATACTATCCACACACACACACATACACACACACACACTCACACACACCACACACTCAACTCACCCTCCTCCAACACATTCACACACTCACTCCACTCACACACACATCTAAAATCAAAATTCTTAAAAAAAAAAGATAAAAATAAATAAATAAAAATATAAAATATATATATATATATATATATATATATATATATATATATATATATATATATATATATATATATATATATATATATATATATATATATATATATATATATATATATATATATATATATATATATATATATATATATATATATATATATATATATATATATATATATATATATATATATATAATTCAAATTATTGAAACCGTTATTTTGTCGGAATATTGCATCATTAATTATCAAGAACACTTTTTTTTTTAGCATAACTCTTAATTGTATGATCTATTGTAGACATCATTTTTCTGGGTTTGTGAAACTTTATCATGATGATTTTTTCCACCAATTTTATGTCTTTATTACAACAAAATCCACCCAAAAAAATCATACTTTGAAACTATGAATCCAAGTAATTATATTAGGAGAGAGAGAAAAAAAAATCAGATTGGAAGTGGTTATTATTATAGATGAAGGGCATAGTAGTATTTAGACATAATAAACTTTTATATATTAACAAAATTGACCATTTTGGCCGGCCAGACTCTGGCCGCGGAGCTTTACTGTATAGGGAATAACAGTCAAACATATTCCCTCCTTCCCTTTATATTTGATGTTTTGGCCATGAATTTTTTTTCCAATTTATTTGACGTTTTAAAATTCCAAAGCAAATTTATATTTTCCTTTCCATTTTCGCCCTTACTGTTAATTGCTCTAACTCTTCAGCTTCTAGGTACCTATGGAATTAATGAATAATTATTTGGAGAGAGGAAAGGGAAATCTGGGGTATTTCTATCCAATTAATGAGATTCTTAATTTGTGTGAAAAATCCTAAAACGTCAAATATTAAGGGAACGAGGGAGTATAATCTAAATTGGCTGCCATATGAGTCAAGAAATTAAATACAAAGAAATTTCCGCTTTACTGTATAGGGAATAACAGTCAAACATATAATCTAGATTGGCTGCCATATGAGTCAAGAAATTAAATACAAAGAAATTAAATACGGCTAAAGAATGGGCACGGCAGCTTCACAAGTCATGGGGAATAGATTTGTTCGACCCTACATCCGGTTAAAAACATTGGGTGGGTCTTCTGCTGCCACGTGTCTCTTTTTTGTATTTTATAATAGATTCCTCGCTAGGGTTTACATTTAGGAGTTTTAGAAAAATTAAAAAAAGAACACGTGGCAGCAGAAGACCCACCCAGTGTTTTTCACCGGGTGTAGGGTCGAAGGAACCATAGGGAATAATATATTTTTGTGTATGGTCAAAGAGAGTTTACTAATTGTTAATAAAATAGATTAATTTAATCACAGTTTACAAGTTTGATACGGGAGCTTCAATTTAATTATTCTATTTTTATTTATTATTATACGTCGGTTTAGATTTTCAATGCCGTATTATATTCATTTTTTTCTATTTTAATATTATTAATTAAACTCTAAAGACTTCTTTGGTAACCAAGATAACATTAAATAGACTAATACAAATCAAATTATTTTATCAGATTTTCGGACGTTCAACAAAAAAACCTTTAAAGGTCAAGATAAGGCATAATAACATAATATTTGCGAGTCGGTCCGGTAAGTAATTGGGGATAACATCAAACACAATCCAACTATTTAGTTAGTAATAACTAATTTACCCAACCAAATGAGGTCTAAGTATTAACTATCTCTTATCATATCATTAAATGATTAAAGTTATTTTAATCTTTTTAATGTAATTTTCGTAGACTCAAGACATATTTATTGACATTCTTAATTTTTGTGTAAAGTTGAAAAACGATAATTAATTAGAAATAGAAGTGTCTAATATGCATTGAACTTTAAATGATTTTTTTTCCATCATAAATCCCATTAGATATTGTTACGAACTTCAAAAGAAATAAATATTACTTAAATATAAATTATATATTCAACTAAAAGTCGAACGTACTTTTTTTAATTTACATGGACCCGGTTGGCTGAGCTTATTTTAAGCAGTAGATAAGCTCTTACGTCTTGATTAAATATTTTAAAAGCTGATAAGCTGTTACATCTTATTTTTAGAATTAAATTTTTATGTGTTTGGATAATGATTGTATAGGTTATTTTTAGTCATTATAAGATCTTATATAAAAGGGGTCTTAGGATATAGGTCCCTGGTGACCAAACTTATTTGAACTAAATGACAAGTCTAACTAAACATTTGCTTCACATCCTATATAAAATTCATTCCAAAAATGTCCCTCCACTCACGAATTTGAAACATTCATTAAGTAAATTCCAAACTGCATTTATCAATTTATTTATTATACATTTAATATTTCCATATTTTCATCTAATATATTTTTTTTTTCAAAATACCTGTTTTTCTTCCTTTTTCTCGTTATTTATTTTAGCATTTTATACACTATTATAAAAATTTCTTTTTTTTTTTACATAATATTGATAATTACAAAAAAAAATGCTATTTTTTTATTTTTTTAATTTCAGTTTACATATGTTTTTCAATTTTTCTGTAGTAGACTATGGTATACTACGACGTACTGTAGTATACTATAGTGTAGTGATGCACAATAGTATACTACGGTGTAGTATAGTATACTACGGTGTACTATGCTTTACTACCAAACTCTAGCCACCAAAAACTCCTAGCCAGCGCAAACCCTAGCCGCCAACGCAGCTGCCGCCAACCCTAGCAACCCACGCTCGCAGTCACCACGACTATAGTCACCTACCAACTTTTGAAAAACATATATCTGGCATTTGAACAACCCAAATCAAGCAAAATCTTTCAAAACACAAGGAAATTAGATCCAATTGATTAGTCAAAAAATACTTTCCATAACATCTCAACCATAATCACAGCCCCGCCCGCGCAACCCCCACGCCTTCCACCCGTCGTCGCCGCCACCGCCTCCACCGGCGGCCGCGGCCTCCACCCGCCTCTATCGTCTTCACCGGCCGTCGCGGCCTCCACCCACCGCTGCCGCCTCTACTATATCCTCTCGATCCACCGCCGGAATTTGCAGATCTGTTGTTCTCCGCCACCATAGCCACCGCCCATAGCCGCCGTCACCAATCCAACCATTACTGAGCGGCGAGAGAGATGTGGAGACATAGAGATTGAGAGGATAAAAACAACGACAAAGAGAGAACGAGAGATAAGAAGAGAAAATAAAGTAAAAGAAATAGATCTGATAAATTAAATGAACGTGAATATAAATATTATATTTAGGGTATAATGGCAAACTAGGGATTAAAAATATTAAAGGATGTGGCTCATATATTATTTGAAAATAGGGATTTAATTAAAAAATTAAATTTAAGGTTGTCATTTAGTTCAAATTAGGTTTGATTTGAGGTGCTCTTAGCATATTACCCCTATATAAAAAGGTGGGGTAGAAGTATTTTTTTAAAAATCTTATTTTTTTTAAAAAATTAAGATTTTTTCTTAAAAATTCATCAAATACTTTAAAAGAGCTTATAAGCTCTTAAACATCTTATAAGTTTAGCCAAACACCTTATTACTATTAAGGTGGTGTTTGCAAATGATTATTTAAAAGCAGAGGTTAGTGATTGTGAGTTAAGTCAGTTTTAAGTGCTTATTTCTAAAAGTTGGGGGTGTTTGCAAATATTCCGGAAAATGAACTTAAATAGAAAAAGCAGGGTTAGGGGTGCTTTTAAAAACATAGTTTAAAGCAGATTATGTTAAGAGAAGTAAAAGCAAAAGTTAATTTTGCAAACACCTGAAAACAGATTATAAGCAAAAAAAAAACTCATAATCACTTTCAAAAAGCTTTTGCAAACACCACCTAAGTATCTTTCTACTATTAAACGTTTTCAAGGCAGAAGAAAAATATTTTATTTTTTATCGTAAATATTGTTTGTTTTGAAATTTAAATGTAGGAATGATTTATGGTTTTTAACATTTGTTGGGTGCATATTTTGTCCGTAGTCATTGAATTACAATATGTGTTAATAATGAGTAAGAGGGTGTTTGGCTAAAATTATAAGAGTTTAAAATTAGCTTATAAGATATTTTATAACCTCTTCCAAAGTATTTGGTAAATTTTAAAAAAATGATATTATTTTATTTTTAAATAAGTTGTTGGAGAGCAAATAAGATATTATTAATAAAGTACATATACCCCACATTTTTATTTAAGATCTTATAATGAGTAAAAATAGGGAATTATGTTACATATGTTGGAATTATTTCAATAATTATGTGGGCTCACATATGTGATGTAAATGTGTATGGCTATCTAAAAGAAAGTCCAAATTAATTGTGATCTAATAAAGATGATTGGGTTGGACTTATGGGTATTAGACTATAATTATGGGCCTAATGTGCAGAGACAATTAGAGTTTAATTGTGATTTATTGATGGGGCTGAATTACAATTGTAATATAACTGGACTCTACGGTTATATAAAGGGTCATGGTCTCTAAAGAAACTACTCTTTACCTGCTTATGCATTCATAGCACAAGACTTTACTACTCAAGCTGCATTATACGCTCATCAGCAATATATTGCAGGATTCATCATGACAGAAGCTTTTGCTCATGGAGCTATTTTTTTCATTAGAGATTAGTAAAACTTCATATGAGTTTGATGTACTTTTATCTTCAACGAGTGGCCCGGCATTTAATGCAGGTCGAAGCATCTGGTTGCCAGGTTGGTTAAATGCTATTAATGAAAATACTAATTCATTATTCTTAACAATAGGTTCCGGAGACTTTTTGGATATCTGGTGCCAAATTGTCGCCCGTTTCCTTATTTCTTTGATAATAGAGTTGGCTATCTTTGTGGCATCTATTGTACAAGTTCGTGAAGAGGGCTGGATGAGTGGAATGAGGGAGAGCGGCTCGATCAACAAAAAAGAAGAGTAGCCCCTAAAGCCTGGCAAAGTGCAACCATTCCGTCTCTTCTAAAATCCATCGTTAGAAAGATAATTAAGGAACTGTGGATTCTTTGGAAGACTTGTCCCAAATCCGGTGAAGATTCGAAGATTCGATCCGTGTTTATGTTTCTGTATAATTCTCGATGTTGGTTCTTGGAATTCGTATATATGTACGATAAAATTCTAACAAGTGGTATCAGAGTCACCATATATTGAATCATCGGGTATTTAGGTGTTATATGAGATATGATTTTATGTATTTGATTATGTAAATTGTTATCGAAATCTGAATCCATAATTGTGTTATGTAATTCCGAATTAAGATCTAAAAATTTTGGTCAGACATTGAATCTGAAATTAGGGCTAGTATTGAAACTGAAATACATCTAAAAATTTTGGTCAGACATTAAATCTGAAATCGGCGGTGGTGTTGCTTAGGTTGCAAAGTCATGGTGGTGGCGGCGGGTCTGAAGAAAGAAAATTGGGTGGAATGGACTTTTGGGAAATTACAATTTAACCCCAGATTTAGGGTTTCTGTAATTTCAAATATGGTCCCCTAATTTAAGTTTGAGATATTTTCAATTCGGCCCATATTTTGGTTATTCCTGATTTTGAGCCGGGGTCAATTTGAAATAATGAAAAATCTGTATTACAGCCATCAAGCTTTCGAAAACTGCATTTCAGTCCCCAAGTTTAAAGTTTCTCCCAAAACAGGCATATATTTTTCGAAAATATATTATAAATCTCAAATTAAGTATTTTTGAATCTTAGGTCCCTTTTCACTCAAAGGCTTTTCTTTCAAAATTTCAATTCAGTCCTCTAAGTTGAAAGATTTTCTGGTTTTGGGGCAAAGGCAATTTTTAAGGAATAACAAGTTAATTTAAGGTTTTGCGGACATTTAAAACATTTCAATTATTGTGAGGGACCGAACTAATATGTGAATTCTTTTAAATTCATTTAAGGTTTTGTTTGGTCAATAAATTGAAATTCATTTTGAATTTCAAATTCGGTTTTCTAAGGCTAATTTGGGGAATTTTCATATGATAAATTTATGCCGTTTAGACTTCAATTTTTGAGTAATGGGTCAAAATTAAGGATACAAATTATTTTTTAGTAAGCTTTTGATCCATTGTCATTTCATCGTTATTGAGTCAAAATATGGATAGTGGTTATTATTAACCAAATAAGGATTGATTTTTTTCAATATTTGACTCAAGGCTTTTATTTAAGATTGAATTGTAAGCCCCGCATCATCTTTAGCTCAAATTCAAAATATAGATGGATTCGATGTTTTCAATTAATACTCATTTTTTTATGAATAACCATATTACTGAGTTTGATTCGAAAACAATACAATGAGGCAACCTTAGTGTTGGATACATCCTGTTAGCGCTCAGGTGATGTCTTTAGAAGCCTTAGCGTTCAACAACGACTTTAAATTTTTGAATAATTCTTTGGATACATCTAATGACTTGTTATTAAGTTTGTCTGACATTTAAAAGAACTAATTGAAGCATGAAGCCACCCTCGTGACCTCTCTGAGTAGGTTAGCTTATTGAGAATGTCAACATGATTGTGTGTATGTGAATTCATGCGAATATTTAACTATACCCCTCGGTATGTTGATATTTGGCCGAACCACATATGCATCCGTGGTAATAAATATGTGATGGTTGTTGGGCTCCATGTGAATGATAGTTGCATCCCTCGATGGGCTTATTATTTGACAGGATTTACTATCAATATTTGATTACTACAACAAGAGTGCCACTTACAGTTAATATTATTGTCCCCTCGGTTTGATATTAATATTGTGTTAGGCATCTTGAGATGTATTCCATAATTATTTAATGTTTTCAAAGTGAAACTTTGGATTATAGTGTGTGCATATTGATTTTATTTACTTTCTCTATTTAATTTATTTATCTGCTTACACATTATCTGCCTATAACACGTTTGTGCTTAATTGCACAAATATTTTTATCATTATTATTTATTATGGTGCATAGATCTTAATTTTTCTATTTTGGATAGAACAATAGAAAAACCTAGAGTATATCATCGTTCTAATTATAAAATTTAGATCATTAGGTGCATCTATTTTAAATAATTTTTGGGGGCATAAGGTTTAATTAAGGCTACGTACTAGAATGTTCCTTAAAGATAGTAAGGATACGTTTTATTTTAAAACGATAAAGGTTCTACAAATTAGATTTTGACATCTATTGTTTAAATAGGTATAAAGAAAAGGAACATAAATGAGCACATTAAGTAATAGTCTAATCTCATTTTCTGTTATAGCACTTCAGTTAGTGTGGGTCTGCTAACTTGAAAGTGGATATGGTTTAATTTATTTTACTCCGTGAACGGTCAATATAAGGTTTGTTGTAAAACATAAAGAATAAAACTTTGTCCGTTCACACGAAGAATAAATATTAAGGGAGAAAAGACTAAGTGCTATTTTGACTAGTACACCTTAAGATAAATATCTATAATTGCAGTTTACATCTCAGGTACGTTGAAAAACGTAATTATGATTGTTTCTCACTTTAATTTGTTCTGAAATATATTTTGACTTAGTACCTAGACACATTTAGTGAATAGATCATGGGTTACACTATTCACGTAAGTGTGTATATAAAGGGTTATTCACATAACCAACATTTAATTGATGTTGAAATATATACATCTATAAAGGTTATGCAAGACATTTGGGATTGAGGCTATGAGGACTCTTAGATTTTCCTTTGAATTATGAAATAGACATTTGGTACCGTCATTAGATGGATTTAGATTTTGTCTTGAACAAATTCGGTTAGCTTGTTCATTTGAAAATATTAAGTTTGGTCTATTTCATAATTCAAAAATTGACCTATAATTGAAGTAAAAGTCTCATATAGTAAAATCTTGCATAAGCAATTTAAAATGGTACAAAGTTCAAGAATTGAACATTCAAGGACATTCAAAGAAGTATGATAAGTCATTATTCTTCACTAAGGTGCATTTAGGAGAAACACTAAATGCTGCAATATAATATATTACTTTTAAAAGGGAAAATTTAATTTTTTTTAAGGATGTTGAGTTTGAGGGGAGAAATTTAGATTATAGACATTGTCTTTAAAGAGGAATCAATTCGATTCCTAATACTGCTTTTGACAATGTACATGTTTTTATACTTGTCATTGTTTGAAAAGTAGATTTGGAGTTTTGATAAGACAATGTGGAACAATTCCTCAATCAAGGTTTGACAATTGTTACTTAAGAGCAAACTCAACAACCTTAAGATAATAAAGCATTAAATATGAGTTGCAATTTAGAATGACAAGACATTATGATCTTATCGAATTGCCATAAGGTGTGAAATTTTTTGGTTACAATTAATTGAGACCAAATGTAATTCAAATGGGTAATATTGAAAGATTTATGGTACGTTTAGTCATTAAAGATTTCACTCATATCGACTCTATTAAGAGGTTTTTGGACACAAGGAATATGTTTCTCAAATGGTAACATTTATGGAACAATAAAGTTCAATCATAAAATCTTATTTAAAGATTTGAAGGATATTGACTGCAAACTAAAGTAGTTCATTAATGAAATTAAAATTCTCGTTAATGATGTTACAATCCTAAGCTAATTATCTAAAATGTACTTTGAGATAAATGAAGTTAATGGTTGCACATATCCAAGGATTAGTGGGAGATAATCTCACAACAAAGGAGACTTGTTTAGTCTCAT
The DNA here is from genome assembly GCF_000504015.1 of Erythranthe guttata. The sequence continues at coordinate 1,823,059 of NW_012194660.1, forward strand.
TTCAATGCCCAATAAATATTTTAAAGTAAAAGAATGTACGCATTCGATTAAGGCGTGCATAAAGTTAGGCATATTTTTCAATAACCCTATAAAGTGGATCATTTAGCAAAGCAGTCAAATGGACTATACAGTAATTATATAGAATGTAAGTTATATACATATGCTCATTTATCAAAAATATTTTGGGAGATCGTGTGGTTTATTTCTGATTTTCAGTTTTATGATGTGTATGAAGTATAGATCCATTTTGGTTAATGTAGACCTCAGTGATTGAGCTATTTCGACATGGGTGTTAAGCAAACACGTTAAGCTCTTTTCACAATGGTTAAGAATGTATGGTAATTTTTGGCATCTTATTTTGCAATATAGTTAAAACTTTTGTCACAAGGCTGCACATTTTGATTTGTATTAAAGTTATACGGTGACAATATTTAACAGCTGTACTTTCGAACAACAACAAGAGCTTGTGAAAGTTCTTTGTTATTAAAGGTACAAAGTGAACAGTACATAGAGCATATTAAGATAAACTTCACAATTGCGGATTGGCTGACTAGAGGGTTAATACATAAGGTATTTCATGACCATTGCTCATGTAGGTGTTATATCATTTAAGGATATTTTGGTTCAGTGGGAGTTTGTATGTATGTGTATATAAAAACACATTATGGTAGCTCTATGGCATGTTTGGACACAAATTTGTGTATTTAGTTTTCTGCAGAAATAAAGTATTTGGTTATGCTTTGTACAATTATGTTAAGGTTTGGTCTCAATAAAGTTTAAAGTAGGACCAATTGGAAATAGGCATGTTAAGATCACATTATATGTAATTTATATGCTACACACCATGATTTGATCTATGTCGTTTGGCTATACTGGTATACGTGATTACCGTTGGGTTTAGACACGATCAATGTGACGAAAGCCTCTTTAGTCCTATGTTAGTATGGTCAATGGACGAGATTGTAAGGAATGCCCTTTTATATGATAGCAATATGTGACGTAAATGTGTATGGCTATCTAAAAGAAAGTCCAAATTAATTGTGATCTAATAAAGATTATTGGGTTGGACTTATGGGTATTAGATTATAATTATGGGCCTGTAGAGACAATTAGGGTTTAATTGTGATTTATTTATGGGGCTGAATTACAATTGTAATATAACTGGACTCTACAGTTATATTAAGGGTCATGGTCTCCAAAGAAACGCAACCATTTCGTCTCTTCTAAAATCCATCGTTACAGAGATAATTAAGGAACTGTGGATTTTTTGGAAGACTTGTCCCAAATCCAGTGAAGATTCGAAGATTCAATTCCATGATGTAAAGTACGCTTCCGTGTTTATGTTTCTGTATAATTCTCGTTAATTTAAGCATTTGGTTCTTGGGATTCTTATATATGTACGATAAAATTCTAACAACACAAACCTAGTGAGACTTGCATCTCAAGGCACGCATGTCTATAAATATGGAGTTCATTAAAATCCTAAACTCTGAATGTTTTTTATATAAGAAATATATAATATATTCTCAGACACAAAAACTGATTTTATCGTCGGAGCTTCTATGCTGGGAAATCCCTCCCGATGTTGCACGGTGACCGATCAAGACTCTGGTGTAATTGGAAGTTGACATAAGACCCGCGTCATCATTCTAAAAAACAAGATTTGATCACATTGAGAGAGAACTTTTTTTTATTATTTTATTTTAGTGATTAATGATTGATAGTAAAGTAAATAGCATAGCACTTTATCATATGAGCTAAAAAAAAAGGGAATTAGAAAAAAATGGACATTTCTATATGAACTCGGCAAGTTGAAGCACGACGCCATATATATTTGCCATTTCGGGGGCTTCTTTTTCATTTTTTTAAGGGCTTTATTGTCATTTCAATGTTTTCATGAAAATTAAGATATATTTTTCCTTATTAGTGTCAAATAATAATTCATGTGAGGCAGCTGAAGAGTATTAGGGCATCTCCAATGGAGTAAGCAAATTGGGTCGCCAAAATTGAATTTGGAGACCCGTATAGAGATCCGGTGGAATCTTAGAGTCTCTAAAAAATAAAATCTCACAGTGGAGGGCTCCATAATTTTGAGTTCCTAAACAAAGTCTAATAAAATACACATGAGTCTCCAAACAAAGTCCTATATTTAGGAACAAGTTTGGAGATTATGCAAAAATCTGAAAATTTAGAGCCCCACTAAATTTCTTGTTGGTGTTGAATTTTCTTCCACAATTTCTATATTTTGAAGCCCAATGGAGTTTGCTTACTCCATTGGAGATGCCCTTAGTGGATGCATTTTTATTATTAGAGGAGCTAAAATTTTAAGTTTCGAAAGACTGAATGCATTAACAAAAAGAGAACGGCTAAAACAAATACCGTTTATTTCTCACTTCAACACCATCAATATAAAAAATAGAAGATAAATAGGTAATGACATTAATACCCTTATCACATAAATTTATGTGTGGTATCAATTTTCATTAAGGGTAATAATGTCATTACCTATTTATTTTATATTTATTTTATATTTTTTATGTTGGTGGTATTGAGAAATAAATGGTATTAATTTTAGCCGCTCCCTTACAAAAATTCTAGTAAGGGCACGTTAATGCTATTATAAACTATATTCTTTATATTTCTATATAAAATAATAGGAATTTGAGAAATTTGTGGGGGCATGATCCCTGCCCTTATGCCGGTGATTTTTACCTTCCTCGCACAATGATATAAAAGCAATAGAGGAAGTACGACATTGTTTGGAACTGTTACGAGTCTCGTTTCTATTTTGATTTAGAAAAAGATGTTTTGGAAGAAAAAAAATTGAGAATTTAAGTAATTTTTGTTTACATATAGAAGAGACAAATCAAATTACATTTAAAGGTGTTGGATACATATTTAAAACTTCTTTGAAAAAAAAATGATTGTTTATTTTTCAAGGAATAAATTTTTTTTTTTACTGTAGCAATCAAATCATGTTTGAATTACGTGGAAACTACTAAAATTGTTTTAGGATTTCTTTTGATAAGTGTAAATAACATAAATTTGGTTTGGAGAAACCACATTTTTAAGTAGTTTTCATTACAACGTATGCACCCGAAAATTTTGAAAAAACGATTCAAATGAAAAAAGTTGAAAATATCATGCATTCAAACGGCATCAGACTCTACATATAAATGTTTGGACAAATTACTGTCACCCCCTAAGGTATGCTCATACTAAAAAAAAAAATATTCATATATTATCTTACACGTCCATGCTTACGGTGTCAAATTGACCTACTGAAAGAGGAATTTTTTTCGTAAGACAATACATAATTGATGGCGCTTATTGTAATTATCCAAATATGAAGAATTTTTTTGAAATTTGGAATTACATCAGGGGTGGGTGTAATTTGCTCTAAATTTATCAATAGGTGATTCTCTAACCAGCTCAAAAGATCTCACAAATTTTCTTGAAAAAAGAAAAAAGAATACAGCACGCAGAGAAATAATTAGTTAAACCTGAATTATTTCACAATAAATCAAAAAAAAAAAATTAATAAGAAGTCGCACGTTCGATAATCCTGATTAATGCCTTGAAATCAGAAAACAATCAAGAGTTCTTCAAATCAAACTACAAAATCGTCGTCCTTCTGCATTTGTGGTACTTGTTCTAACATGATATACAGACACTTAACCGCGTTCGAACTTGCTTTGTCCTGAAAACACCGAATGATATATTTGTTCCCATAAAAATAAAAAAAACAAGAATATCAATTCGAAAATAATATGCCCGTACGATGATTTGGTTCCAAGTATTCCAATCCCCTAAAACCATTCCCGTTTGATTGTTTTTCCTTTTACCTTGATCCGACAGGGATCATTTTTACTGCAGCAGCAATAGGCATGCCTATAAATCCAAGCAAAATACATACGGACCATTGTTGCAAGGTGAGAGGATGTGTGTTGGCGAATGTTCCGAGGAATTCAATTATGATGACTTGGAAGAAAACTGTGCAGCTCAGTACAATTACGAATACGTAGTTTTCGAGTATGCCTTTTAACACGTTTATCTTCTCCATCTCTCTTGAGCTTACCTCGTTGAAAACCTGTAACAAATTGTATTTATATCAAGCCAAAAAAGGTCTGATATGTTGTCTACTATAAAAAACGTTTTTTTTTTTTCGTGATAAATGAACGACAGATATAACCCGCTATTTATTAACAATTTAACATCCTATGAAACTTAAATATAGTGCATGATTTGATTAATGTAACAGTATCACATGTAATTACATCCTTCTATCCAACGAGCCCTAATGGTATTAACCAAGATAAAAAGATTATGGAATCTTATTATGACCCAACAGTATGGTTAGGCATCGTTTCGTTGGTAAGATTAGCCATGGTTAGTTAGTTACATAATAGGACTTATTGGTTAGTCAAATCATTTTCCGGATCGGCCCCCAATTGTGGAGAAAAAGCTCCAATCTTGGCTGATTGGGAGATCATTTATTAGACCCCCCATGGTCCAAGAATACAAATGGGTTTTCATAGAATCATTTAATCTTATCTTAGAAACCAAACGAGGCCTTAGACGGGCCCCCCAAAAACTCATTACACTAACCTAACAAATAGGGCCTAATTATTAATAAATGGATTAGAAGTCAAACGTGGAAAAGTGGTGTTGTTTTTAACTCTTATTAACAAATGAAAGCGCGAGCGGAGAAATTTAAACCAAAAAAATGAATAAAAAGATTTTACCTGACAGAAGACGAACGAGTTAAAAATGATGGTGTTAAGAATTAAACTAGAGTCGTCGCCGCTGAGGTTGAATGCCACCTTTCCAGACGTTTGAAGATACCAAATGATAACAAACTGATACACAGACTGTCCCATGATGTTTCGCCACATGGCATTGCTGATGAAATTACCTTTTCGCCCCACCGGTGTTCTCTTCATTAAGTCGTCATTAGGAGGCTCGGTGGCTAAAGCAAGTGCTCCAAGTGTATCCATTATCATGTTCACCCATAGAAGCTGAACAGCGGTGAGGGGTGCACTGCCTAAAAAACCATGAGACAAAAATGGTTTTCAGACAAAGAACATATGTACAAATCAAATACATTGGTTTTTAATGTGACTATATGTTTTTACCTGTCAAGCAGGCTGAAGAAAAGTTGACGATTAAAGCGACCACGTTAACTGTGAGCTGAAACTGAACGAATTTCTGAATGTTCACATAAACCGAGCGGCCCCACTTTGCTACGGTGACAATGGTGGAGAAATTGTCGTCTAGAATTATGACATCAGCGCTCTCTTTCGCCACCTGGAAAAGGTAGTCGACAAACCTTAGCATAAAATATTATCTTACTATAAGGCAGGTCACATTTCCATTGTTATTCGAATTTTCAATTGGATGACTTCAGATTCCACTTTAAAAACAGTTGTCAAAGTAATATACAAAAATATTAAAAATAATAAAATAAAAAAAAATACCTCGGTTCCAGCAATTCCCATAGCAAGGCCAATATCAGCTTCGTGAAGTGCAGGAGCATCGTTTGTTCCATCTCCAGTCACTGCAACAACTTCCCCAAACGTTGTTCGCAAATGTCTGACGAGTGTATGTTTATCCATTGGAGATGAACGAGCCATCACCTTCCATACCAAAAAAAAAATTTAAAAATATATATAAAAAACAATACAAATATAGCTATTTAGTCTTTAATGCATATAGAGTACCTGAAGTTTAGGTATGAGTTTTTGCAATTCCTCGTCAGTTTTCATCCGAAATTCCGGTCCTTCAATAGCAATACCATCGTCAGTTAGTATTCCACACTCCCTAGCTATCGCCTTAGCCGTGTTAATATTATCTCCCGTGACCATCCTCACCATAATTCCCGCGGACCTACAAATAGCAACAGACTCCTTCACTCCAGGGCGAACCGGATCTTTAATTCCCACAATTCCAATCAAAGTATAACCCTCAAATGGAACTGGATTTCCAACTGAACAATCGCCATCAATATCTTTATACGCAAGGCACAATGTCCTAAGAGCTTCATTAGCAAATTGCTCGATCGTGTCTTCAAGATATTTAACCGATTTTGCGTCCAATGGAACAACTTCACCATCAGAATTCAGAGTCCTGTCACACGCGGCTAAAATAATCTCCGAAGCACCTTTGCAATGCGCCTGAAATAATTCTTCGCCCGGTAATTCCAAAACTACCCCCATGCGTTTCTTCTCGGAATTAAACGGCTCGACTTTCACAATCTTTGATTCCTCTCTCACCGCTCGGAAATCTCCTCCCAGCAAGAGGCCGAATTCGAGGAGAGCAGTTTCTGTCGGCGTGCCAAGTATTTCGATCTTGTTGTTTTTAGCGATGACAATGTCTCCACCCGTGTTGTTGAATATCGATTTTGTCACCATTTTAGCAATGGAATCCGAGCAAAAATCCGAGCCCTTCATTCCACTACTGACTTCTTTCACTTCACCGCAGATGCAGGTTTTGACGACGCTCATGTGATTGGTGGTGAGCGTCCCCGTTTTGTCACTGCAGATTGTTGTAGCGGAACCCATAGTCTCGCAGGCTGCCAGGTGGCGAACGAGCGCTTTGTCGTTCATCATTTTCTTCATAGCAAATGCGAGGCTCAGAGTGACGGCCAAAGGCAATCCCTCGGGAACAGCAACAACAACAATAGTGACAGCAATCGCAAAGTACTCGAGCATTTCGAGCGCTTCGTCAGCAGACCAAGCCCAGCTCGATCCGTCGCTAATCTTCTTGCTAAACAGTCCTTGCACAAGAACTGCAAATGTGATCACAGCAAAGAAGAGACCGATTTTCCCAATAATTGTCGCCACTCCATTTAATTTCACTTGCAAAGGTGTCTCGTCATCACCCCCTTCACAAAGGGTAGCCATCAATTTCCCCCATTGAGTTCTCATACCGACAGTAGTGACAAGCATTTTGCAAGATCCATCTTGCACTTTAGTCCCCGATAGTAAAAATGGGTTTTCAGCAGATACATTAATCGGCTCACTCTCACCGGTCAAACTCGATTCATTTATCAACAAAGAATAACCCGAAACGAAAAGCCCATCTGCCGGAACTTGATCACCTATCCCAAGATGAACAATATCACCCGAAAGCAAATCGAAAATCGAGATTTTCTGCCTATACCCATTTCTCGTAACTTGTACAGTTATCTTCTTTTTTTCCTTATCCAAATCCTTAAACTGTAGAGACTGTTTGTAATCACTTGTAGCAGTGACGAACACAACGAGAAGTATACTCGCTACAATTCCAAGCCCATCATGGGCACCCTTTGGCCACCCTTCTGTGGCGATGCCGACAATTAGAGAGACGAAGGCGCAAACAGCAAGAATCATGAGTGTGGTGTCTTGAAGGGCTTCCCATACGAATAGCCAAAAGCCCTTTAACGGGCTCTCGGTGAATTTGTTGATTCCGTAAGTTTGTGTTCTGCGAGTGAGGGATTCGTCGGAAATTTCGATCCCGTTTGTGAGTGATGTTGAGAGCTTGTCTGAAATGCCCTCTACGCCACCGTGGACTTTCAACTTCCTAGGATTATGTCCCTCCACGATTGTTCCTAATTCGTCGGCGCATATTCCGAAACCTGCTGCCTTTACTTCATCCGGTGGGGTGTAACTTATACCTGGGCATGTTCGGTGGAGAATTAAGAGAAATAGAAGACTAGAGAATTCAGGTTGAGCAGTTTTGTAGTTTTAACTAACCTTGGATGAAACTAAGTGCTGCCTGGGAAACTAATACTGCAACTCTGAGCTTCTCCTGCAAATAGTGGAATTTCAAGATATTGAATAGATCATAGTAAACTTGAAAAAATACAAAATAAAAATGATTCAGTAGGAGAAGTTAAACATTCAAAGCCACATCGGATTTTGTACGAAAAAAGAAAGACTGTTTTATTTTTAAACAAAAATTGCCTCAATTATAATGCAGCCTTACAACACACAAGCATCGAAAGAGATTCGAATTTCGAACCCCTGAAATTGTCACCAAACCCCAATCTACCGAACAGTGAGTTTACAACGAATGAATCTAAAAAATGTATGAAACATGTGGTGAGAAATCGTCTGGTCAACTCATTTAACACCTTCTCATTCTTGTTAGAAGAAAAGATTACTTCAGAAGTTAAGCAGAAATTTAGTTTAAAAAAAACATGACAAAAATCAAATATTCTCTCTTAGGCAACCAACATTTTTCACTTCCAAATGTTGGAAAAGTATTTCAGCTTTCGGCAAACTATCATTACTTTCAAACGGTCAAACTTCAAATCTATAAGAAAGAACTCATCAAGTACCGACTAAACAAACACAGCTAAAACAAAAGACTTAGCTTCATATAATTCAACATCCAAATCGAAGAAAAAATTGATAACTAAAACCTAAATCCAAGTAAAACAAATTCGAAAAATAGAAACAACAGAGAAGCGGTTTCGATACTGAAAAAGAGCCAAACAAAAAAACCTGATTGGATTTCTGGATCTCGCGAACTTCGAAACGCTTGGATAAATTAGCAGTAAATCGGAACCTCCTCTTGTGATTCTTAACGAGCCAACACGCTTTCCTCCACCGCTGCAAAGCATCCTCCGACGAGTTCTTCGCCTTCACCTCCGAAAACTCCTTCAAATAACTCCCCATCGCCACCACCACCCCGCCGCACACCTAACTAATTCCACTACAACTTCGATCCAGAAAAATCTCACAAACCAACACAGCTGCAGATCGATAAATACGAGAAGACACCCCACAGAAAAAGTGTTCCGGTTTGGCTGCTTAATATATATATAGATTTTTCAGCAGCCAATAGGGAATGGTTCAAAAAGTAGGAATTACTTTTTTTTTTTTTTTTTTTTGAGATTTTTGTATGTTGTGCAGAATAGTTGTTAGATTTTGACAATCCGATGATGAAATCAGTTACCCAAAAAGAAAAATGAAGAAGAAGAGGGGGTGTGAGATATTATAGAGTGAGAGAGTAGATGGGAAATCGACCAAAAAGGGGGGGAGAGAGAGAGAGAGAGAGAGAGAGAGGAGAGAGAAAGTGAAATGCGAGGAACGTGCGATATTTTGGGGAACGTTGAAATTATGGGGACGGAGTGGGAATTGCAGAGGAATACCCAATTGGAAGTCAAACAGAGAGTAAAGAGACAAGAATCTAGCTGCGTTTTGACATAAATACCCTCGTGACGTGGAAATTCATCACATTTTACGAAAATAATTTTGAATATTCCATTAATAAAATCATGATTAAATTAAGGGGCGGCTGAAAGCTCAAAAGTCAAAATAATAGCAATTTTTTTTCATTTCGGTACTACTTAATTTAATATTATATTTTATAAAAGTTTTTACAATTTTTTCTTAGTTTAATATCATAAATAATTTTTTTATTACAAAGTAATAAAATACACCTCATCAAACAAAATATAAGTTATATAAACAATTTTTTTTCCATACTTCAATATAAAGAATAAAAAAAGAAAAAAAAACATCTCTTCTTCACCGCCAAACCCCGTTTATATATTAAAATCCTCTCTTTTTCATCTTCTTACAAAGGGGGCAACTATTTTAAATCCCAACTTTTGCTTATTTGAATACTACCAAGTTTAAAACCAAAATTGAGTACATATTTATCAGTTTTTTCTTACTTTAATATCAAAATAAATAAAAAAAGTACAAAAACACCCTTTCATACAAAATATCAATTATATCAATTTTTTTTAGAAATTACCTATTCAAAAATCAAATAAAAAAAAAGAAAAAAAACCCTTTGTTGTAAAAAAAAAAAAAAACCTCCACCATTTCTTCTCCTCTCCAACCCTCACCGCCGCCGCCGACGCCGCCGCCGCCGAACGCCACCGTACGTGCTCGTAACTGCCGCGACAACCCAATTAAACCCTATCTTTTTCATCTTCTTAAATCCTCCAAAACATCTCCAAATTCAAAAAATCAAAACCTCACAAAACTTATAAAATGGAGTTATAAGACAATAATATGGTAGTATATGTGGAAAGAGAAGCCATTAAGGTAAGTATCGATGTCTTTTTTGAGCTTCGAAGTCGATTTTGAAGTTTTTTTTTTTGAAACCCGTCGGCAATTTTCGACACATACAGGTCGATTTTTTGGTCAATTTTCGACACCAACGTGTCGAAAAAAAAAAAAAAAAAATACAAAAACAAAATTCGACACCTACCTGTCGAAAATTCTCCAAATTTCGACAGGTATGTGTCGAAAAACACTATTGGTAAAAAAAAAAAAAAAAAAAAAAAAAAAAAAACTTTTTTTTTTTTTACCAACAGTATTTTTTCGACACAA